>JAQIWD010000584.1:0-19307 GCA_034694825.1 Anurida granaria
GATCATGCAAATCCATATTGATCTCCTTACAAATGGAGCACCCGAAATTGAAGAAAAGGCGTTTCGATTATTATTACTAGACATCAGAAGCAAGTAGAATTTTCCCTTATTATGCACTCCTCGTCCGCTGTGCAGTACAGAATTCTCCGTGAGTGTCCATAAAACACGCAAATTCAATTCCTCCTTCCTCCTCGTCTAATCATCCAGAACACGAATTCGAAGGAGAGATCCAAGAGAGAGGACTCGATACTTCTAACCACATAATTTCCATTGTTTCCACCCACAAGAAGAAGAAGAAGATGAAGAGGTAGTTAGGTTGAATTGATAAGGAAACAAGGAGATCATGCCTCTAAATACATCCCAATACTTTACTCCTTTTCCCACTATTAGTGTAAACTTTGTATCCTCATTAGGACCAAATAGGTTCCAGAAAAAACATGTTCATGGAAAACACCTTTAGTCCTCACGAATTCCCTCCTCCTCAATACAATAGAAGTAAAGGAGACTTTAATTTCCTGTAAATTAAGGGAACCCTCAATGTTATTTTGGAAATAACTCTTCCTAATATTTCCTCATTGTGATTCCTCCAGTACCCTTAAAACCAATGGCAGGAAGAACTACAACGGGGCCCTTTAGACAAGAATCTTTATTATTATTCTCCCATTTAACCAGAGAGAAAAGAAAAGAAAAGATCCACGCACGCACGGTTCTCCTGATCTCCATCTTCTCTTAAATTTATTCCAGATCATGGACCTTTTACGAGTAGGAGAATAACCAAAACGCAAGGTGATACTATAACAAAGTCGGGGTACAAAAAACAGGCCCGTTTTCACCTGATTATTTATGGAACTCTTCCCTTTCTTACCTCATTTCACACGATTTCCTTATCCGCAGCCAACAAAAAAAAGTCTCATCATCCCAATTACCTCTGAAATTAATTACTTTCATAGTAGAAGAAGATTCCACCTGAGCATGAAATGCTATGACATGACAAATAAGCCCTGAAACTCAGGATTTCCCTGAAAAACAATAAAAAAGTGCTGGACAGGGCTTTCGATATGCAAATTGGCTCAGACAAAGTGCCTCTAGGAACTTCGACCTGCAGTGTTATTGTTGACTCGCTTTTTAAATGTATGGTAATCAGTGCTTCTTTCTAGCAATGCCAATTTGCCCGTCATAATCCATGGCTCCGTGGAAGACCGGGAGTAGCAGGGTGAAAATTATCATCCCCCATGCAATTAACTTTACTAATTCAAAATGAAGCCCAAAGCCAAATCCCCAGCCACTCCTTAGTGGATCCTTAGCCCAAATACCAGCAGCCACCTCAACGAGATATTACGTTACAGAGTTACAATGCAGAGATTCAGTCTCGCATTATCCCATGGATAAAGGAAAGGTAGGCTCTGAAGATCAAAAAAATTCCAGGAGGAACTTGACGGAGAATGAGAAATAACAAGACCAAAGATTTTCGTCAACTCAGAATGACTTATGATTTTCTTTCTTAATCATCCTCAAGGAGGAGACTTCTTTTAACGGTCTGGTGGGAACTTGATTCAAAAGGATTCGGATTTTTTGAAGATTCAATGGGAGGAGGGTGACTTGAAAAAGAACGAGTCCTTCAGGGAAAAAAAATCAAACAATGCAAGTGAATTACGAAAGCTGGGACTTGAAATCAATTGCGTCCGTCACACAAGTCATCTCTGAGGAGGCTAAAATTAGTTTGAGCCTTCGGGAGCATCTTTGAGGTCCAACATGAAAATTCTACGTGCCAATGATTCTCCAATTAATTAGCAAGCGCCTTTTCGTTCCACCTTAAAATGAAAGTTCCAAATGGAAATTTCCCATTGTTTCAAGTGATTTACGCTGGACTTGCCCTACGCCAACAAAAGACATGAATCATAAAAAATGAATTCCTAGTGAGAAAAATGAAGCAGCGGGGACTTGATGAGTATAAAGTTAGATTGATAGAATAATTAGACAGGTAGGTAGAATCCCATGCCTCCTAAGTCCTACCTGAATCCAACCTCATCACAACTAATTGGAATTAAAGTTGAGTGAGGAATAAATTTTGATTGCCTTTTGAAAAGGAGGTGAGTTGAAGGGGGTAGACTACCAAGTGGATTTATGTGGTTGTTCTTACTTAACCACGGACACTCTTCCCCTACCCGAGTGATGAATTTATGTCTGTTTTCCATTCTTTTCTTCCAAGATTCCTCATTCTGGGATCTCTGCCTTCGGAACAACGAAGTACTGGCCACTTTAAACCCAATTTCATAAATTATGATTTCCCTTTCAATTTTGACGGTGTGTAGCAGGGAAAATCTGCTTACTAAATAGAGAGTTAAATACAGGCGTGTAGAAATTATATGCCTCGTTATAATCCCCTTCTACTTTAGTTCCACCTCCACCAGTATGTATGAGGAGAGTTCCACCCTCGCAAGGCATTTATTCGTTCTCACAACAATGAAATGGTTTTCACCACGGAATTCCTAGGACTTTTACCACTAAAATGCCAACCACACTACATCCATTCAAGAGAGTTAAAAGCTGAAAGCTGAACAAGTGGATAAAACTTGCATTAACTATTTATTACCTGTCCTGAATCCAATGACTATAATTTATATCTCTAAACTGTCGACTCCTTCACACCATGGGACAAAATGGAGAACGGGGCATTTACTAGCTTCACACCGTGGAACCAAAACCGTACCCTGGAATCTGGAATAAAATAATTGTAATCCACCCTGAGATCTGAAATGAGATCATTTTCATCAGACTTTGGAATTCGAGAGAAGAATTTTATCCGGAAACAAAGTACTGCAAAGTATTCAAAGACAAATCCTATAATATGTAACGCCAAGTGACCAAGTATTGGACAAGATCATCTATGTATGACTTTGTGGTTCCAAGTCGTGCCGAGGCGAACCTGAACCTAAGTTCCCAGGGAATCAAGGATTTTAAGTATGCAACAACCCCCAAGTCACACTTTGTCATCCTCATCCAATGGGGAATCTGCACTTGTTAACAGTACTGCTTGTGCCAGTTCCAATTCCCAAAATATTAAGAGTAATTTAAAGAAAATGCCAAGTCACTTTCCTTCCTTCCCTCCTCCCTTATACCAAAAGGCTTCAAACTATTTAGGATTTTAAAACAAGATGAAGGAGCGTAACAAAAAAGAACTCAAGTCCCTACATGTTGGAGGACTTCAAGGCCAGCAGTCCTCCGGCTCATTGTTTTCTCTGCACGATATTTCGAAAAGGCGCAACAGGAGAGGAGAAGCGTCCATCATCAAGAAGTTTCCAAGGGTCCCAGGGAGACTTTATGTGGTGGACTGAAATTGGATTCGAATTTCGAATGAAAACTCGATGGTTTTCAATTCGTTTCCCTTGTGAGATCAGTTCGACATGACATACATGACATACATGGATACATGCATGCATGAGACTTGCAAATACGGCATTTCAATAATACATCTTGGATATCGATTCCTGGTTTGATGAGTTAGAATAAGATGGAGGTCTTATGGAGTGATTGATGGATCCGAATGACCTTTAGCATAAAATGGTGACCCAACTCTTACTCTTACAAAAGGCGCAGACAGAGGAAAAGAGATCACAATTACATTCCTATCAAAAATAATTCCTCCCTTTCTTCCTCCTCTGAGAGTCTTGGGAACTCAAACAAAAAGAATGATCAAAGGACTTGAGCAAATAAGAAACAAGGAGTGAAAACTTTAAAAAGAAAAGCGTAGGCCGATGGAATAGGGTTGGTGTAGGCTTACGGGAAGCAGACAAGACAAGACAGAGAATGAAATGAAAAAGAAAAGCTACCCGCTGCTAATGTTATTGCATCTTCACGGCTTTCGAATTAATAGACTGAATTCCTATTTACTCCTTTCCTTTAGAAAGGGGCTGGAACCAGTACGAGTCTCCTTCCAAATCAATGAGAAAACTCAATTTCATCATCCCACAAACCCAGGTCAGAGGTCGTCCCCTGGCAAAATCCTAAGCCCAACCAGTCCAAATGGAAAATGCAAGCCAAGGGAGTTCCCATCATTAGTAACCATTTCCTCATCTCCTAGTAGATGGAAGTGTTAATAGGGGAAGAGAATGGAGGGTAGAATTTGTGTGTGCACCTTCCTTCCAGCGTTTTAAGTGTAGTGATAATCATAGGGCTGACTCAAATCTGTAGAGATTTGGTGTTGGAAAGCTCAGTCAAGTCTTTTTACACCTGCTTGGCACGAAGGTTTTATTACAATTCTTCTTGAGCTTTTTAGCTCTTATGCCTCTCAGAGATCGTTTAGGCAAGACAAGCCACTTCTCCAGGCAATCTCCTCCAAACTCCACAAACATTTTCCAAGGTAAGAAGAGGGTGGACGTGGGAGATTAAAAATTCTAAAAAGGGTAATACAAAAAGGGGTCACACTCATCTCTCTCCCTGAAATTATGATGATCCTTTATCCCTTTTTCTCACCTTTCCATCCCTCCTAGTTATGTAAACTAAAGTGGAAAGGAAGGAAAGTGGCTATCCACCACCACCACCATCACCACAATCCACATTAAACCTTCCATCCGTCACTCTCATTTTACGAGATTCTAACTGGATTCTCCCTGCATGCACTTCCATTAGGCAGGGAAGTCCAAGTCCAACTTCTCCACCACCTGCTAAATGAGTGTCAAGGGCTGAGTTTGGCCTCAGGTCAATAAAGGAGCGGCAGTGAGGGTAGAAGATGAGGAACATTTTTTGATTGGAATGCCAAATCCAGTCACTCACTTTTCCAGATGAAAGAGTTAAATGGTTCTGACAAGGGACCCAGGATCTCTGGAAACCAAGGAGGAATGGAACCTCCAATTCATTATAGCGTTACACATGAACCAATTAAAACCGTGACATGGTGCTAGTTACAAGATATTTCTACGGTCAGGTCACGGTTACGGTCCACAATCCCTCGGAATCAACACTAACTCCTAGGCTCACGTAAATTCCATGCTTGTTCATAATTCATAAATAACCAACCACCATCACCCTCTACTTCACCACCTCCAGTTCCTCCGTCATCATAAACAATCATATTCTTGTTTTGTCTTTCAGTAAAATAGTAATACTACTGTCTAATGCCGTTCGTACAGGCAGGGTGCCTGCATAGCTCATAAACAAAGACAAGCTCACAAGAGCTTTGTTATTCCCCTGCCCGTGCCCATTTTTGTAGTATTGACCAGGAAGACAAGGAAGACAACCAGAACCAAGACCTTTCAGTGATGATTAATTTGTAATTTATCCTCATTAATATTCCTACCTTGTCCTAGGGATGATGACGGGATTCGGAGTTTTCAATTTGAAATATCCTAATGTTTTCTATTCACAAAATCGGGGCCAATCAAACTTCTCTGATTCTTCGCTACTAAACTTTTTTTAACAACGAAAAAGTGATCAGCTTATATTCAATGCACTGGATCATGTGAAGGAATAATTTGCTGAAATGGAGCATGAAATCGGGAAGAAAACTTGGTTCAAAAAGATGCCAAGAACAACCCAATTATCAATAGAAAACTTTTGAGAATTGAGCATCTTATGCGGTTTCCCTAAGTCTTCCCTAATCCAATTCCATCGTTGATATTAAGATCCCCGAGATTCTTCTTTTCACCCTGAGAATCCCAGCCCGAAATTCCATTGAACGCCGTCGAACCAATTCACTCACTCACACAAAACTTGAGCTGAAAAGGAGAGAATTCCTTAGTTCTTCCCTGTTTTCCAGAAAAGTCCGAAGAGGAAAGGAAATTCGGCAGTTTTTCTTTCCTCGGAGTAAACTGAAAGCCCTTTGTTATCGGATCCTTAAATGAAATTGCGGACGGAAAAGTAGAGGACTATAGCCCTAGCAAACTACATACAACATCCTCACATTGTTCAATAACATCCCACCGGATCTCAATCTAAAAGCTTACATCACCCAAACAATAACAATATTACTCTCCCGAAAAACCAAAATACATTTCCCAATTTACACCTTTTCCCAAAGCCAGTGTAGTAGGTACACAATGCCCAGGGTGACATCGGATCTCCGACTTTGGAAGCAATTTCAAAAACCTTCCATTTCAGTCAGAATTTCAGTAGCAACTTAGGAATAACAAAAATCAACCGTCCGATCTCCTCCAGATGAGCCAACAATATGAAAAGTACAAAGACCCCAATTCAAACGGGAACTCTGTCGCCTGTCCAAAAAGGGAAACCCATATTCCGACCATTATAAATTTGCTAAGGTATTACAATAGGTAAAGGACAAAGGTAACAGGAATATCAGGCACTTAAACGACGACGACGACGATGGACGGACCCGACAAACCCCTGGCACCGGGCCCAAAATATATTGACTGACATTAATTGATGATCTCTGACTATGACAAATAGTACGCCCTTTTCACCTTCCTAAACAACCCCCTACACTATACACCTCCGCCAAGTCAACTTATTCGTCACAATACAATTCACACACAACCCACAGGTAACTTTCAATTAACATAGTGTGATATTAGTCCAACAGGAGAGGAAACACAAATCCCATTGTTAACAAACCTCCCTCTCCAGTCACCACCACCACCTCCACCACCAAGACGCAATTGGTTTGTAAAGGATACGCTAATAATAACTCCTTTGCCAAAACGCCATTTGATTGTTTTATATCTGGTCGAGATGAAAACCTAAAGCAGAAATCAGTTTTCCCCTCTAACCACGTCAAAAGGGCCAACGATGATACCTTCCGTTTGCATGCCTAATTTATGGGATTTACAAAAGACGCAAGAATTTGTGTGTGGTTAATAGCGGACGGAGTTAATGATGAAATGATAATGGGCTTTGTGTGGGTTAACTTTTGTAGTTTTTTATTCTTTGAGGTTATTAGAGGCCTAGGAGTAATCGGTGGGTACTTGAGGTGAGATCCTTTTAGTTTGGTAAAATGCCGCATAGTAATCAGCCTCCCGCTCTAAACTAACAACCAAAAGACTCATCTTCCTCCTCTCCTGGAGTCTTAACAAGGACGTTAAGAGATCATGTCTTTAAATACGGTAGACAGGAGAGAATCCTTTGAACATTTCTTACAACAACATCTTCCGCAGACTCTTCTTCTCATCAACCACCACCATCACCACTCACAATCTCCTCCTTCTCCCGATCCTTAAAAAATATCCCTCTCTGTAATTATCTTTTTGCCATCTGCCAAGATCTACCAAAAAAAAATTAACCAATGAGACTTAGAAGCTAAGATTGGGAAGAACTGTAATTTGACAATGGGGGAAAGGTACTTGAACCAACTCTTGTCTTACCTACCGCACTACTACTGAAGAGAGGAGTCCAAATAAGTGATTTACCTTTTGTCTTTATGTGTTTTTGGATTAGTGCCATTTTTCTTTTCAGTTACCACCCAAACGGTTCTTGAAAAACAGATCTGCCAAACCAAACCCTGTTATTATGCAATTTACTCTACAAAGAATGGAAATTTCGGCTATGCTTCTCCCTAATAAGTTGAGTATAACCAAAGACGTTGGGGTCATTTTTACATTTTGTTACTCATAAATCATTAAACGGCAGATCGGCAAATGAGTTCTGGAGAAATCAACTCGATGACGCATAGTGGCAGGAGCCTAATTAATTAGGCAGAGCTTCTCCACTTGAGCTTAAGCACGGAAGTTTGGAAAATGGAAAGTCACTTGAAACCGACAAATAAACCGTTGAAATCGATATTGAAAAAGGGAGCAGTGACGCACAGAGGAAAATTAATCAAAAATTAGAAAAAAAAAGTACTCGTCAATCTATGGCAAGCAGGAGGTGAACTCTCATTCCCAACTTTCTCATTTCCTTTCACAGCTCTCCCCCAACTGTGATTTTGTCCAAGGTATGTTTTAGAACTAAAAGTTTCCAATTTTGGTGACCACGTCCAAAGTTTTCTCTTTTTGATGACCAAACTCTAATTAAAATCTCCAAAGAGTGAGTAGCCCACTAGTGGTGCTTCTATATTTGTTTTTGTAATATTTGCTTATTATTATGGAAGGAAGGAAGTCCACCAGGTCCACCTCATTCCTCATTTGGATTCTGTTGGCAATAAACCACGAGACTCTCATCTCTCTTACTTTCCTTTGATTTATGGCCAGAGACCAATTTCATCCTTGTCCACTCACACAAAGAGACTCTCATTATTAATCCAAACAGAATCACATCTCCAATCCACATCCTTTGGTCGTTGGTCGTTGGTCATTGGTCAACTCAGACTCAAGTCTAGTGGAAATTGAAATTCAATCCGAAGAGGCCATAAAATAAATCACGTCCAGACTACACAGACCCCAACATCAAAGTCAATCTAAACAAACTCGGCTGAAATTCATTTACTCTTCCAATCAATCCCAGACAACCGACCATCATCCCACTACTACTAAATTCTATGACTTCCTCTAAAATATACAGGAGAAAGATGCCTCTGCCTGTAGTGGGGGGTGGTTAATGTAAAATATTTGCAAGTAGAACACAAATTTCAGCATTAAACATCCCTAGATTTCAATTATTCTCAAATTATTATGAATTTATGATCATACACCCTGATCCCCTGGCAAAGTCATTCATGCAAATCATTCCACCACCACAAGTATCGCACGCTGGTTCTAATCCTGTTTTTCATGTTTACGTTATTATGGTTATTATCCCTGTATGAGCCAGTGATGCTTCCTTCCTAAACATGTCCATTCTCTTCCAATACAGTTTAGGGGGAATAATGCCATTAGAAAACCAAAAACCACCAGAAATCGCGTGACAATATCCAACAACAATTGAAAAGGAGTCAGTCCTCTTCTTTCTTCCTTCCTAAACTGGGCTCATTGTCAGTAAATTCGGCAGGCAGTGGGATGAGTGTATGACTAGAGACCAGACCACCAGGAATTCCGGGTGGTCGTCTCCCATAAAAACCTCATTTCACTGTCGGAGTCCTGACAGTTCTAGAAACAACTAAACAACTAGCAACCGGATCCCGATAATTTGCATACGCAATTTTCACGCGAAGATTTTCAATCTTCCTTGAAGGTAATCGACGGGGAAAGAAACCTCTGATTCGGGGTCAACAATGACAAAGCAGCAGATACGGAAGAGGAGTTAATTATTAAACTATCCACTACCCACATCCCTCCCATTAACAACGCCTACAAAGAATACCTTCAAAAATCCCCAAAAGTGTTCAAGGGATAAAGATCAAACAAAAAACCAAGAAATCTTTCCAATCGGATTCCCTTCCCCAAACACCTTCCCTCTCACGCTGGAATTAGGTAACAAGCTTCAGCTTTTTCCTTTTTCAGGATGATGTAGCATCGTTGGTCTAAAAACAAAACCCCAACAACACTTCTGCCCTACACTCTCGAAAGTGTTAAGACAATTTCCAAACATCCCTTAAACCCAGCACTCCACCTACAAACCAGAGGCAGGTAAAAGAACAAACAGCGTAAAAAATGGAAGAAAAGGTGCATGATGGTCAGGTACCCCCTACTGGATCCACTCCTCAAAGAGACTTCAATTACCACCTGTCTCTACCAATCCCTCTAATAAACGTCCCAGTTAAAATAATAACAGATTCACTGATCTTCCGTCGAACCAACGACCTCGGCTTCTCTTCTTCTTCAACAAACAAAAGAAGACGAGAATCCAAGTAAAAAGAGCATGGAGGGGCCTTTACATTTTCCATTGAAGAATAAGGGGAAAAAACCAATCAAGTTCATATTACTCACCTCTATCTCATCACCTCCATACGCATCATTATTCCATTCCAAAGGGAAATCCAAACACAAAAGACTATCATTTGTATTTTTCCAGAAAAAAGAAAGTCATTCCCCCACCCCTGGGATCCGAATCCAGTTCAAACTTTAACAAGGACAAGGACAGACAGAAGCCTTGGTGGAAGGAATCAAGGACCACCCTGACAGACGGGCCCCTCTCCATTATTTTGATGAAGTGGAGAGAGTTCCTTTTCCGAGTGGAAAGCAGAAAGAACCGTTCCCAATTTCAATGATTTTAATTTGATGTGAAAGCTAAAGGGAAAGGGAATGATGAACCCCCTCCTCTCTACTTTCAATGAAATCCGTTGCCTCTCTACTTAGTTTTGTCATCACTGACTTTTGGGGGATTTTATGCAATCGGGAGTAAAGAAACTTTGAGTATTTTGGATTCCGGAGAATGGGAAGAATCGATTTCCACCAAAGATCTCCATCATCCTTCTGCTTTCTCCCGGTAGCATTTGACAGAAAGTAACAATGGCGTCTATTACTTACTCTTGAAGGAATGACAATGGGGGTACGTTAAAATGGAAGAGTGGGCACAAGTTATCAGTCTTTGCTAATTAAAATTTCTGAAGAATATCGTGCATCTATCTTTCCCCTTTTTAGCATCCTTCCGAATGAATTCATACATGACTTTCTCCGTACAATAGAAGCACCGGAATTCCGAATGAAATAGAAATATGAGAAAATTCAAAAGAGTCAACCTTGCTTGAACTTTCTTTTTAATTTGACTCCAATCAAGATAAGCTCCTCCACTTTCGATAAACTGAAAACAATGAAATATTTTCATTTTGAAATCTACAAGGAGAAGCAGTTGAGGTAGAAGGAAAGTAGATAAGGGATGAAGCGGATGAGGATTTTGGGAAATAGGTTTAGAGGATGATCTCTAGTCAAGTGGACAATCCTCCAGACCAGACAAGACAAACCGGACAATCGCTTCTGCTCAAGAGCCCATGAAGAAGACAAACCTGGAACCAATTTGGACATTCTAATTGTTTTCTTTCCTTTCCATTGTCCAACCAACCAGTTCAGTGGCAGGGTCTCATTCCATTTTATTCAGGCGTGAAATCAGCCCTGTCCTCACCTTCATTTCTCAGACACAAATCCCAATAAGAAGCCAACTATTCTGTCTGTTCTAATTTTCAGACTCAAGACCCTGATTACCTCCCTTGTTTCTTTCATTCATCCCAGCAAAATGCATTTAACTTCGACCAGAGCCAGAGATTGACGTCTGACCCCAAAACCTCGACCTTTGGACCAAAATTAGCCACTCGTGCTTCACATTCGTTATAAAAGAGCGTCGTCGTCTGTCAGATGACGGAATATGTCAACGAACCATCATCTTTTTCCAAAGTGCTGTTGGTGATGATGGTCTTGAGAAGAATAAGAAGAGGGGGGATCAAGATAAGCGACTCATAAAAATAACTTTGGAAACCCTTTGGCTTTCTTCCTTTTGACTCTTCATCATCTCCTTCCAGCGGCAGTAGCGCCTGACGCTTCATCATCTTCTTCAAAAATGAATTGAGGAGGAGGAGGAGTGTTATAATTAGAAGCAGAGATCAACTCAATGTTCTCACTTACCTAGAACAAAAAAAAAGAATTTATTAGATTAAATTGTATTTTTATAACTTCAACATGCCTTCATCACATTTCAGAATTTGGTGCTCCGCATTCCTAACGCTTTCCCTTCCGTTCAACCAATGTTTCCCGTACAGCCAGAAATTCAAAATGTCCCCACAACTTTCTCCCCCAAAAAAAGCATTGGAATCTAGGAAAAGATGAGAGAAAAAGTCGGAAGGAACACCTCCTCCTTTTCATTCTTTTGACTTTTGATGCATCAAACGAAACGAATTTTTGACGCGAGAAAACAAAAGGAAGGGAATTAGGAGTGCAAATATTATTTGTCGCTGCTGAAAAACGTGAGAAGATGAGGAAAAGAGGAAATAAAAGATCAAACAGTAATGAAAATTAAGTTTTACTTTGAACTTTGGTAATGGTAACTATACGCGTTGACTCTTTTCGGGCGTTAATTTTCGAGCCTCACTCGTCCTTAATCCTCTCAAATTCTGCAAATTGGATGATAGAGTTCCTTTATGAATTCAACTAACCGGAGTTTACTCCTCTCATCTGCCTGTTGTAAAGCTACCAAAAATGCTCACAATAATTCCACATTCTCGCCTAACGACGTCGCCAACGTCGCTGTTTGAAAAAGGGAAAGATGAAAAAAACGGAATAATTTCCCGGGGTCTGGATCCCAAACTTCCGTTTACTCATTCATTCAAGCCCGAAAGTGACAAACGTCTTTTGATCTTCCTCTCCCATCATTTTCGTCAGTGCCCAGGCATTTCCTTGTCTTTTGCCAACTCCAACAAAAAAACTGAACAGAATTTAATTCATCCCTAGAAACTTTTCTAGAATTCTTAAATTCTCAATTATTAAGACCCACCCGGTTTATTACGAGGAGCCGCCGAAAGGGTTCATGATCTTCACAAATCCTGTTTTTCCACCGCCTCCACCTTTTGCTTTCTTAAGAAATTTTTATTATCCAGTCCCTCCCTCCTTGTCAAGATTCCTTAAGGGAAGAAAGGATGAAGGAAATCCCTTCTGGATAAATACAAAGGCCAAGTTTTAGGCCTTAATTTCCCCAAATCCAATTCTTAAGGGGGAAATGGGTCTTAAGTGGATATCAGTTTTCCTCCAATTCTTATTAATTTGATCTTGCGGATCTCAATCCTTTTCAGGGAGTAATTCAAGAGGAATGAAAGAAAGGGGCAAAAGGGGTCTGGGGGGTTGTCCTCCAGAGATTCCCGAAATCCCAATACCAACGTGAACCTCAAAATTATCCTAATGGAGTAAAACGCTCATTCCACATGATCCAATTCAGGAGCTCCACCACCGGATGAGGGTCACATTTCCATTCCCATTAAAAGATCTCTGGCTGAACAGAATCAACCCCTTTTCTCAACTTTACTAAAGGGAAACCAGAACCATGTAATTCATCTTATCTTATGCTCAAATGAACCAATTCATTCACAATTATTAAATCATACAGAGAGGACTCTCATTCACAAGTACCGTCTAACAACTCACTCAACTCACAATTATAAAGGGAGGGGGAAGCTAGAGCAAAAGTCTCATGACGACGTTAGGGAGCAGGGACACACTAATGGGAAATTGCATTACAAGTGGTCTTAAGGGGCCTTTCCTTCCTTCCCTTGCGTCCTTTGGGACGAGGGAGAAGGAAGGAGAAAACCAATTTGAACATCCGGATGTCATATTTCAATACGGAACTCATTTATCTCAAAATCAGTCCAATTTCATTCTAACTCACTAAATGGTCTTCACTTTAAAAAATTAAACCAGTAAACCAGAGGCAAACCCTACAAGATTTTAAGTTACGAATATGTACAACTCATCGTTTTGAAGGTTCCGAAGGGGTAACCTCCTTAGAAATCAACTGGAAATTTAAAAGCAACATTTGAAGTAGCAAATCCAGTAGAATTTGCTTGTGGTCTTTTGGTGGTGCACCAATTTTATTGCACGATTTGGATTCAACACAGCGCTTTCTTTCATCGTAGAAGGGGTTACGTGTAGGAATTAATTGAAACATCATCTTCACTTCACTCTTTTGCATTCTCAAAGCAAAGTAAAGTTGAAGTTTAATCAGGAGTGAATATGACATTGCATAATCAGAACAGACCAATCAACCCCTTGCATCTTTCCTCTTTTCACAACCACGACCATTTAGCGCTTAGTGCATCAGCTAAATTAAGACCATGACCCGATAATTCCCAGAATCAACTGTCCAAAGTGTGAAAATTGCAATTTAATCATCTAGATTACTCCCATAAACCCATAGCGGTCCAATTTAAAGGTCAGTGCGGTTATCGATACCCAATCGTTACGAACATTAAAAATGAATTAAACAGAAGTCACATCCGCAAAGAGAGCAGAGAGAGATCCAGGAATATCTGCTTCTCTTTATGGCATCTTATATTTCAAAGCCTAGAAAATGACAAAGTGATTTACCCCGTTAAAACCGCAGAGAGATGATGTCATTAGCGAACATTTTTTTAAACCCCAAAGACCCCCTGACAATAATTGACAAGAAGAAGATAAAAGCGGCATTGTATGAGCTGGTGGTGGTGGTGTAGTCCCGTGTTTCGTCGTGTCATGTCATCAGGAATCCATACATTGAGATGCTTAATGGGGAAAGGTCCTAATGGGAACCAAATCGGTTCATGATAGGGAACAAAAGCATTTCAAGAGCTTAGAAAAATAAGGGTTGGCGGTGGTGGTGGTGGCTGGAGAGCTGAGCGACGCCCGTCGTCCTAATACCCGGGGATTATTATTAGCGTTACTTGTATAACTGGGGTGGGGTAAAACTTAAATCACCATTCACCGCAGAAGCAAGGCAAGGAAACAAATCTCTCCGTTACAGGGGACACCAATTTGTAGCAACTTTATGCCGTAGAAGAATCAGCGTCTTCTCCCATCTTAAACTAGTTCATACTACCAGATTAGTTCATCATCTGGTATGCACTTGTGTTGTCTCTATGGCTTGCAAGTGCATGCAACTCGGTGAGACCTTCTCGGAAGATCAAATTCAAAACCAACTTGCATAATACAAAATTTCTTGGGAAAATAAAATGGAGGAAATGAACAAGAAGGTCATTTTCTGGCTTTTTGGCATTTGAATTGATATTTTGAAAACTCAATTATCTTCATATTCATCGGGATTGATAATTATACGAAAAGGACCCCTTGGTACCCCATTCTCATTCTGCATTCCCATTGTTTAAAACCAGATGAGCCAGAGTACTTACAAACAAAAGTTTATAAAAAACTGGTCCAATGACTCTTGTGAGGAATGGGGTTCCTAATCCCAACTAGTAAATGTAATTTGTAGTTGGTAAATGGTAGTAGTGATGGTGGGGGCAACTCGTATTTCACTCTCCATTTTTAATTAGATCAATTCTTGTCATAATGGAATCTTCCCTCCTTCCCATTGTCCTTTTCCTTCAAGAAATAAATATGGCCGAAGAGATGATTATTTACGACCGACCCATCTCCCCGAAATTTAACCTCCTACGCAAATTGAAATCTTTTTTTCCCTTCCCCAGTTTATAATAACAATGGGGATGTGGTGGAAGAGTACTTTAGTCTCTGCGGGAGTTTGTTGTAGGTAAAGTACCACACAAGGGTTGATATCTAATTCCATGTGCCAAAATACGCAGAAATTCAATCTTGGCTTTTGGCTTTTATTGTTATCACTTTGCATAACGAAAATCTCCAATAATGGAATATTCAACCTCCAGGCATGTGCTTGCTTGGTAATGTGTGGAAACTTCTGTCCCCTCCACCGCACCTGATTCCCACTAGTTATTTAACCCCAAAACCAGGAGTTGTGTTAGGAATGAGTACTGATGAGCACATTGGAGAAGGAAGAGAATAAAATTGGAGAGATTTAGCATGATAATATATAAATTTTATTGGTTCCTTTTCAGGGTGGAACTGAAAAAAGCCGTGAATCTCCCTTTGTTCTCCTGTCTAAAAAAATACTTGAGAAAGATGAGATTCTTTCAAAGGTAATGGAAAATGAGAAAGGAAAGGTGGGGGGATCCGATATTATTCATAAGGAATTACAGTTGTAATTTAAAAGCAGTTGAGCAAAGGGTTCTAAACCAACCCATCTCGTTCTCGTAATTACGCTGCCCAGCCCATCTTATTCAATCTCTTCCCTTTCAGGTCCAGTAAGAATACCAAAGAAGGTGAAAAATTTAATTCAAAACCAGGGACGATTAACACAAAAACTCAAAAAGCTCTTCCGGTCGAGTTGCAATTCGCTTAAACGTTTCAAAGAATATGAAATAACCAAACACACGTTTTCACCACCGTTCGAACATAAAAAATGAAAATTATATAAAATAACAATAAAATTAACCAGGTTTGCGCCAAATTTAGGTTAAAAGCGATCTCTGAGCGGGTGGGACGATAGGGATAATAAGAAAGAAGACAGTTGAATCTTGAATGGGTAATTAAGTGGAGGAATCTGGACTGAGCTAAGTACCAATCCCTTCTACTACTGGTTCCCGCATCTTCCACTGGACTTTTCCTTTTGTGTTTGTTAATTACATCTCTTTGGTGGGTACGTTGGGGGGAGATGGAATGAATCTGCGTAATACAGGTGGATTCTGGATTCCCTCTCCTAGTACTCATCCCTCCCTACCCTAATTGCCTCATCTGATTAGGGAAATTACAATAGGAAGAAGAATACTAGCAAGATTCCTTCCGAACTTTTTGATTCCTCCCAATTACTTTCAATAGATGATTCCAATGGGTATTTTAAAGACTAAAGATGCATCTCCAGCGTAGGAGACGAGATGACGGGAGCCATTCCATCCAATTCCAAACCACTTCACTCCTTACTGTCTTTTCCCACAACAATTACCTCATCCTACCAATTATAATGGAGATGATGAAGGAGCTTTTAGTTATTAGATTTCTCACCTCCTTACTACTGCTCATCTTCTCTACTAAAAGATCTTGGCCCCATCTGCTAATCAGAAAAAATGCACCATTAAACCCTCGACATCTCCAACGACCAAGCATCTCCGGAGAGAAAAAATAAAACAGAACAAACGAAACTTAACAGTGGCCTTTTACTGAACCCCGTTTGTGTGCAGAATTTGAGTTAAAACGAGATAGTTTTCTACATTAGGAAACCATAAATTAGCAGTTGTTGAAGAGAATGAACTGACACTGCCTGTCAAAGCGATATTACCAGCTCATAAGGGCCATAACCCCGTAATATTCATAAACCTCAGCCCAAAACCCATCTTCACTCTACACATTTACCAACTTAAATTTTGTGGACCAGAACAAATGACGTTTTCTTTTATTTCTAATCTTGACAATCTTCCTCCCTCTTCTGCATCCATCCAGAGGTGCATGAAAATATTTAGCTCAACTTAAAACGCATTCAATCATAATTCTATATTCCCTTCTCTAACGTCTTGACAAACTCTGAGACGCTCATAGTTACGTGATAAGCGCCACACGCCGAGTACATCGTTACATCAAAGTGATATCGAAAGGACCAAGAAGAGTGTATCATGGCGGCGGGTAAGAAACCGGTGACCGGTGACCAGATGCAGATGCTGACAGAACAATCAAAAGTGAGAAAAATGACAATGAACTGGAGACTGGAAGGCGGAGAGGGCCAAGCCTCAAATCAACATGTCATGTCGTCCGTCTGTCCACAAAACCACTAACTGCTCCTGCTGCTGGATTTTGGTAGAGCGCCCTTAGTTCCAGTCCTGGACATTGGTCGTCATAATGGGATGAAAAGATTCCCAGAAGTCAACCTCCTGGAAAATTGTCATCTCTCTCAAATATTTATTTCTCTGCCTTTATAAGGGATGAGGACCACTGGACGTTGGACACGGTGAGATTACAATATTCCCTGGATCTTCTGAAGAGTAAAATATTTGGTTACGGTCCAAGTCCTTCCATCATGATAACTCCCGACCAGAGACCCTGCCCCAGCCCCTCGCATGCATGACGACACTTTCCTCTCGTCGGAAGGAGGAGGCGTCCAAGATCAGTTTAGATTTTGAGTTCCATCCCCTTCTTATGATTTAATTGTTTCATCGTCTTCATCCCCCATCCTTGGTATTATGAGTAGTTGACATATGGGTTCAGGTTCAATTAGACCAACAACGAGGGATGGGTAGGACGAGTTGACTTGACGCCTTGTCACCTCAGGTATTTGAGGCAATTAGATATTCCACATGCAATCCCCCTCGCTCAATATTTCATCCCTCCTTCTGCCACCACCAGGTTAGGAGACCGTGGGGAAAAGATACTTTCTGCAAAACCTGCTAGTCCAGTCTAGTTAGTCTTTTGCAACTGTCAAGGGGGGATGGAAGAATCATACGAAATCTCAACATCCAAAGTGCCACTCTGACAATGACAGAGAGCGTGGACAATTCAGATGAAGAGGATTAGATAGTAGTAGTCTTTCCTCAATGAAATTGTTCCCTAACAATGAGAGTAAAGTCCAAGCCCTTGATGATGTTGATGAAGGAATTGCATTTCAAAGAAAAACAATCCAGTTCCTTGAACAATCTACTAATTCGCCCATACTTAGGATTTGGAGTGATCATTCCTGGACAAAGTAGTCTGCAGTCTCATAACTTTAGTGGTAACACGTCCATTTCAGTGATCCCAGCCCTTGCTACCCATCAATCCTCCCTCGATACTGTCACATCAAGACAGAAAAATCGCACACTCCCAACTCCAAATTCGTAATTATTACTTTAAAACAAAGAGATATTATAACAGAGTCACCCATTCCCCCGAAATCAGTGACGTTTCGTATAAGTGTTCCACGACACTCTTTAGAGAATAATATCTAACAAATACATGCAGGGAAGGCACTCAGGCACAAAGGTCAAACTTCTCTAATCGGCGTCTTAACATTTTTTCTGCCAGAAAACTTAAAATCCCACCCCTTGTTCATGTTCTCCGACACCCCAAATTGCGGAGTTTGAGATCAAAAGGTGGATAATTGAGCCCAGAACTTCAAACATTAGTCCCTCATTTGCATTTACATATGGAGATCGTGAGAATTCATCTGAAGTTGGGTCACCAACTATCATCTCCATGAACCTTTGGCTCTCTGCATGCTGTGAGCCTCTTTCCCCTCCTTACATTTTAAATGGGTTCTTATAAATCAAGTCTGAAATCAGCGATGCTTTCTACGAATAAATCATCACTATCACTCCAGCACTCGCGAAAACCTAAACACAAGTCCCAAAATTTATTCGACTGTAGAAATGTAATGAATCATTTTAGGGAAAAGATTACAAGGTATTCCGTTAAACCAAAGATCAAATAAGGGGGAAAAGAAGAAATGGACATCCATGTATTTACACAATGAAAAATGAGGGAGTACCAAAAGACAAGACAGTCAGTAACGTGTCTTTGCCGTAACTCTTGTAACTAGCCGCAGAAACCATTGCCATACCCAATGGGTACTTGAATGAACTTCACACCACCACACTCGCCTCGTAACAATGGAGACCAGAACCCCACAATTTTTATATCTTGTTTTATTTCCCTGTATTTTTAAATAGGTGGGACAACAATGGATGGGGTTAAGCTTTTCACGTATGGTTGAGGAAGAGAGGAGACATTCCAAGCTCCTCGTTAATGTTTACATTGGTACCCTCCTGGACAGGGGGAACGGGTGCCCTGGATGTAAATCTCATAAAATCTTTTCATATTCGTATTCTTCATTTATGTTTACGAAATAAGAAAAGGGTGAATTTGGAATTTGGGAAAAGTCAAGACTCCACCATACACATAACCTGCTGTGAATCCCATTGTTGACTCATTTAGCTACGCCTCCCCTTTCGTAACTCCCATTCTCCATGCTCAAGCTCAACCCAAACTTACATCAGCAGATCCTAACCCAACATTTACAAATAAATTCCATTA
>JAQIWD010000585.1:0-19287 GCA_034694825.1 Anurida granaria
AGGCCACTTCCATCGCTTGACCCTCCACCAGAGGACCCTAATCCTCCACTTCCACCGCCTGAAGATCCTTTTCCTCCTGATGACCCACCAGCAGACCCAGATCCTCCAGATGACCCACCAGCACTGCGCCCCTGAGATTCTCCTTTCAGCATAAACGGTCAGAAACCATAAATTACAATAATAATGGTGTTGATGTTTTTCAATTTGAAATACCGGATGGGGTTCCAGATAGTAGAGAGCTTCCACCGCTGGATCCTCCTGATGAACCTGTTCATTAGTTTTATTTATGTATTCTTGAGAAGATCTATTGAATTTATTTTTAATTCTCAATTGCCAAAATGTGGATTAAGAGGCTCTTACCTGCTCGTGGCTCCGGGCGTCCATCCACTTCCACCTTAAATTTAAATAAAAATTTCTTAAATCAGATTATTCAAAACATTCTCGAGTATAATTAATACATACTAAGGCATGATGAGAAACCAGCAGAGCTACTACAAAGCAAAGGATAAACTTCATTGAATTGAAATTGACAAAATCTTCCGGTATAAGGGACAAAATTGAATTAACTTTAGGGGAATGAAACCTTCTAAAGTGACTGTGAACATGTTTGGAGTTTGATTTCGCTTTTATAATTATTCACAGCGTCATCCATAAGGTTTGACCCTCGTATTTACGATAATTAATTGCTTGACGTAATTTGAACAATAGGAACCACAGTATCGTCATTCAGTGAGGGACGTAACGCACGCACAAACGGAGCAAAGAGTGAAAATATTGACAGGATAAATGAAGCCCAGAAAGGAAAACAATGGTTCATGAAAACCTCTTAACTGAATGGTCTGACGAAGGTGAAAGTTTTTGACCTTAGAAATGTTTTCCAGCATTTACGTAAGAAGATGTTACAAATAATTGACAAATTGACATCACAAAATTCCAACAACCTTGGAGTAGTGAAATGGGATTTTATTTTATTTGGCAAATTAACTGAAGCAGAGAGGAGCAATAAATAGCTTTTTCATAAACTTAAATGGATCATGCTTATGCAGCTCCGGCTCCAGCTCCTGAGCATCAATAAAATTATTGAATCAATTTCCCTTCATCCAGCAACCAGGAAAAAATGGAGATTTCAATTTTACAACAACGCACCTGCACCGGCTCCAGCAGCTACGAAAATAAAAATTAAACACTTAAATTAACGGGAACTCATTGGATGCTTATTGAATTGGGCTTACCAGCCGCACTCCTTCCACTGGCCCCTGATCCTGGAACAAAGAGAAATTTGAATGTTAAACGAATCCATTAGTCACAAATAATTGTGCCTTCGATTTTCAAGAACTTAGGAGAGCTGAGGAAAATTTACCTGCTCCGGCTCCAGCTGCGGCAGCTATTGAAAAATGAAATATAAAGAATTTGTGACAAAACTAATTCATCCACAAATTTTTATTATTTTTATTCGTATTTTAATTCATACCCGATCGACCACTTGCACCTGAAATAAATAAAAAACGTTTATTTTCCGGCCCATAAATAAATGTCAACTTGTTTTAGTAAATGACACAAAATTTAAAACAACGTACCAGCTCCTGCTCATTTTTAATGAAAAAAATCAAACAAATTCAATTAGTTATAGGTATATGGAATGAAGTTTTTTAATTAAGCGAAATGGTTCCCTCACCTGCACCAGAACCAGCTGCAGCAGCTATAAAATTCAAGAAATTATCGTTAAAATGTCCTTGCTCATTGTTCTTTAAATTAAGAAACTTCTAAAATTTTGAAGATAATTTTTCTAAAGGCTAATTTGTCAATTTCTCTTTACCAGATCGTCCGCTTGCACCTAAAAGTAAAAATTTAATTGAATTAAGAATGATTTAAAATCGGCCAAATTATGGCCCATTCGCTTGTATTGGTTATAAAAATACCTGCTCCAGCTCCAGCGGCACCGGCTATAAGTGAAACAATTATTTTGGAATTAAAGAAATGATAATTGATTACTGTCCAGTCGAGTATGAGTCAAAATATTAATCAAAAATTACCAGCTCGTTCAACTCTGAGAGACTGGCCAGGTTCTGCAGCGTCATTTTCAGGAAAAGGAACCCGAGCCTACAACCAGGAAACTGAATTTAGAATCTGGATTTTTTAAAATTAATTTTCAAATGAGGATTTTTCAAATTACATGAATATCGTGGAGAATGACAAGGAGGAGAATTGCGATAATTGGGAACTTCATTGTAGAATTAGTTTTCTTCTAAATGTGAAGAGTTGGAACTTAAGTTGAACAAGGACGACTTCCAAGGTTGAGTTAAAAATCAAAACTGAGGCTTCCTTGGCGAGGATTGAAAGTCCAGTGATGCCAAGAATTCATTGTTGACCATAAGGAAGTCATAAATGAATTTTCTATTGTTCTACCTCTCCAAAATCCAGGAAGCATTAAAACAGTTACCGCTTTCGTAGGAAAGTCGATCATCGCTTTCTATACTCGGAATTTTTTAAGACTTTTATGACGGTGATGCCCTCGTTTCCTCGGTTCAATGACCCCCGTTCGCAATCCAAACCAGTTTATATAGATTACCTGAAACTTTCTGTTCAAAATTTGCAGAAGTTGCATCTCGTTAGCATAACCACGAATCTGCATCGACACACACGACACCACAATCCAAGCTTCTTTTTTTTTATAGGTTTTGCACGCGTCGGCTTTCTCTTTCACTTCGATTCAGTCAACCTTGAAATTTGACGCAGCAAAAACAAAACGCAAACAAAAACTGCTTCGATTTATGCGTGAATATTTTTGCCAAAAAAAGATACTTTCTCTTGTCTGCAATGTTTCCTTTTATGTAAATTCATAAATTAGCAATAACAACAACGCCCCTTGAGAGGAGCATAACAGAAAACATCAAGGTCATTCATCTCGCGTGGGAAGATTTTCAAGACTAATGTTAGTTGCAAAATTGTCAAGTTCTTATCCGACGATGGACACTAGCAGCAAGTTCTTTTTAGCTGAGGTTAAACATCATGGAGACTGTTGATGCTGGGATTCCATTTTGTTCTGTTTGAATCGATTCAGATTGCTGTTGTCCAGTTACAAGTACTGTTTGTGGCGCTTGGACACTGATACCCACTTGCTCTGATGCACTTGTCATTTGATTCTGTGGAACTGCATAAGTTTGCACTGGAGATGTTGGAGTATATTGGGAGGTTCCTTGGCCAACACCACCAGAGGTCAAGTCGGAGACATAAACGGTCTGGTAATTACTGGGGATCTGCATGTTAGGTATCCACATGGGGACTGGTGTCTCATGTAACTGTGTTATTTGCCCTCCGCTTCTTGGGTCAACTGGAAGAACATGGACCAATTAGCACCAAATGCCAACGGAAGTTTGTTGAAAATTTTGAGTTACCATCATCGTTTCGACGATCAAATGAACCGAAAACGCTGCTACCGGGCTTTTCATAGACATGTACAGGAGGGGCTGGTCCTTGGTAAATGATGATTGGTGGCTTCTGAACTGGGGCTAGGTAATACTTGGTGGACTTGGACTTGTGGGGGGAAGATGATGGTGCGTACGAGTGTGAGTGACCCTGGGATTTATTAAAGGAATATAAAAATAACCTTCGAATGGAAATTAATTGACAAGGAACTGGATTTTTGCGTTAAAAAAGCTTTTCAAAGTAGAAAGTGAAAGTTTCGAGTGCATAAGAGCAAGTGACGCCAAAGAGAAAGTAGAGTAGAAAGGGCAAACGAAAAACTGTAAACTTGAAATTCTGTTTTGTTTTATTAGTCATGTGTCTAAAAACTAATGCTGAAGGTCAATAAATTATTAAAGATGTTGAGAAATCATCGATCACTCTTCTTTCTTTACCTTAGTCTGTTTGGAAGGTCGGCTATTATAGCCGTATGCGCTGGCAATGTGGGAGGAGCCAGCAATTGCGGAATCCATTACACTTTTCCACATTTCACCAATGTCACTGAAAATACCCCCTTGGGAAGATGTTGGTTTTTTGCTGTAACTGTGTGAGGAATGATGCTGACTCTTCCTTCGTCCATCTTTCCCAGATCCACTGTGGTGACTTTGGGATTTAGACTTCTTATCTCCAGAACCGCTGGTGTTGCTGCCGCTGCTGGTGTGACGATGACCCTTATCCTCGGAGCTTGTGCTACTTTTCCCGTAGTGTGACTGATCTCTACCCTTTTGTTCTTTTTTCCCAGTAGATGTGGATCCGTGGGAAAATGGGACTGTTGTTACGTACGTTTCAGATCCATGACTCCACGAATCCTCCAGCGTCCCAGCACCTTCTTGATAGACTGACTTTGATTTCGTGGATTGGGATTTTGGGATCCAACCGTCATTGGATTTGCTGGATGAGGATGAAGCAATCCATCTGTCGTCATTGGACTTTGGAGGCGCTTCATACCTTGTTTGTGCCTTTGGTGCGGACATGTAAATTGGTGATTGCTGTAATGGGATTTCAGCGTCAGTCTCAGACCCATTTCCTTTCCCTGTAAAGGTTATAAATTAAATTGGACTTACGAAAATGTGGATCGGTGGATGACCCGTGTAAATAATGTGAGGCATCGGACCTTTGCTGGATTTTGACTTGTGTGGGACGAACTCGGCAGTGTAGGTCACGCCGCTGCTCGCGGACCCGTAGTCACCTTTTACGTGCGTCGATTTTGGAGAACCATAGCTGGATTTTGTCGAACTGTGGGATTTGTATCTTCCAGAGGATGATTTTGATTTAGGTGTGCCGTATGTAGATTTCGATGGTGGGCGATAGGAGCTTTTTGAAGATGGACGGTATGATGAGCCCTTTGGTGGGCCATAAGAAGACGAGCTCTTGGGTGGGTCGTAAGAAGAAGAACTTTTCGGTGGGCCGTATGATGATGAGCTCTTGGGTGAGCCGTAAGAAGAAGAACTTTTTGGTGGGCCGTATGAAGATGAGCTCTTGGGTGAGCCGTAAGAAGAAGAACTTTTTGGTGGGCCGTATGATGATGAGCTTTTCGGTGGGCCGTAGGATGATGAGCTTTCTGGTGGGCCATATGAAGAGGAACCTTTCGGTGGTCCATAAGAATCCTTCGCTGGACCGTAATATTCTTTGGGATAAGAGTCAATTGGTGGCCCATACAATTCTTTGGGTGGGGCTCCATAGGAATCTTTGGGTGGGGCTCCGTATGAATCTTTGGGTGGGGCTCCGTATGAATCTTTTGGAGGGGCGCCATAACTTGTACTCGGAGGGGCTCCATAGTTTGCAACAAATTGCTCACTCCCGGCACTGTAGGAATCTTTGTAAGAACTTGCGTAAGATTCCTTGTCTCCGATTGGCCCAGGAGCCACACCAACGACATGAAGCGGCGGTGCAATGTCACTCTGATAAATTAAGACGGGTAAATCATGATGCTAAAAGAGAAAAAATGTAAGATGTGAGGTTGTTGAATACAAGAAAGTACAAAACTGGACATGTTCGTGCAAGAAACGTTTGTTTCTCCGTTCTCGTTCTTACCGGAAGCGGTATATACTTGACGGAAGTGCCTTTTCCACCTTTCCCTCCTCCGAACCCACTCTTTGGTGGGGACGGGAACGAAATTATTGGTGGCTTTTCATTCGTGTATACAATTGGACCGGCGTAGCGGACGCCTTTTGTGTTGTCGCTTGTGGCAACTTTCGCATTGCCATAAATTCCAGGTATTGGTGGCTCAGCAAAAGCGATTGAAATTAGTATGGCAATCACCACTGTGCTGACCCCAAATTGTACCTGAGGAAAATCAATTAGTTTTAAATTAAATTAAAGTCAAGGGTCAAAGGTTAGGACGTGGATGAAAATGGACTTAATTCACTGAGCTTGATTGTTAAAAGGAAAGGATTAATGTTTTCACGTAATTCTTCCGTTCTTAATCACGATTCATGAAATGAAAGGGATTTGTTAGGTGTGGCAAAACCTGTTTGGAAGAAACATGGGAGGATGGAAGTGAATCTCTAATTTTTTCATTGCTAACCCAGATAAAGTTTTCACTCTCAATCCCAATCCCACTGAAATCCTAAAAGGTCAAGAAATGCACTTTCTCTTTCTGTTTTTCAAGGCCGTGGTTAAGATGAGATCTGACTGGATTCCATCGCACTAAAATTTCGGGACTAAATTGGATACTTTTGAAAGGCAAATCGTCAGTTTTTCGTGAGCATTCTGATTCTAATTTACTGCTGGGCGTTTCAATCAGAGCTTAACAAAATGATTGATTTTGTAATGATAAAGCAGAAAAAAAGGAAAAATTAACTAAAGCGTAAATGTAAACCTGTTCGAAACATTAAACAGAACGAGCTTTCTTCAAACGGAAAGGTAAAGAGGGTGAAAGTAAAATTTCAAATAAGCTCACCGTCGACATCGCTGCACTTTTTGATGCTCCCCGCACGACCACCGGCGATTGTATCTAACTGAAATAACGCCACACGAGTTGTTTTTGACACAGTCCGGGCTTTTGATCCAATTGGATCCAACGATGTTCTTCCTTTGGATCCCAACTTACAATAGACAGAGAGGAAGTGCTGATAATTAGATTTTAAAACACAATGCTTTCATTTTCTTGTGAGATTCCTCACCTTCCGAGATTGGTAGTTGACTTGAGCGGGGGTAAGGAGACTTTGTGGTGTTGTTATCCTTATCGTTGTTATTAAACTTGAAAAGTCGAACAGATTCATAAATTAAAGGAGCTTGGGCGTGTGAATGAAGGAGGGGTCGACGTTTTCAAGGGATGAAATCAAGAAACAGTTGATTACTCCACCAAAACACGACGACCGGCCGAGTACGTAGAAAGTGAAAATAGAGATTGAAGGGATGGATGCTGCTCTTTCATCATTAAAAGGAAAAGTTCACATGACCCACTTAACTTCCGGTTTTCCACACACCAGTAGCACTACTCGTGAATTTCAATGTCAAGGTAGTAGATGGCTGCCCCTAATGGCATTTTACACTGTGCAGAATTTATAATAGCATCCACCCTCGTAAGCTCTTCAAGGGATCATTCATCGTGAAATTCAAGGAAACTTAGCAAGTTGGGTGCTAACTGTCAACTGTAATTATCGTAAGCTGCGATAACAACAAGGGAATAAAGATGATCCGATGCATCGTTAGTGAAAATTCAAGCAAGAGAAAGTTATGGTGGAAGCGTTCTCTTCGGCCCATCTTCTCTACCTGCCTCTTGGCTTTGGATCCAAGTTATGAAAGTCATCATTAAATGGATAATTGTTTTCTCCCTTTTTGCTTAATTAGGAGCCTTGCTTGACAATAATACTCTGGTTGGGGTCAACGTTTTTGA
Organism: Anurida granaria; assembly: GCA_034694825.1. Classification (NCBI taxonomy): domain Eukaryota; kingdom Metazoa; phylum Arthropoda; class Collembola; order Poduromorpha; family Neanuridae; genus Anurida; species Anurida granaria. Next base: position 7,304 of record JAQIWD010000585.1, read on the forward strand.
GTAAGAAGTGACCAGACGGCAGACGATAGCGGTTTACAGGAATGACGACTTTCCGCAAAACGTTCTTCACTTTTGTCAACTTTCGATTTCAGTCACACAGTGTGGCGGCGCATACTTTTTACAATTGGAACCCTTCACAACATGTCACCATGTGCATGTGATGCATAATGTGGTCACCTTGTGAGGTCAGAGAGCAACCATCCAAAAGAAAGCACAATCAACTCAACCATACAACGTGACTGAAAAAAGAATTTGTCTCATCTTCCTTTAGAAACAGGAATAAAGGAAGAGAAAAACAAAAACAAACAAAGGAAAGCGGGAAAAATGAACTTTGTCCTATTTTTGTCCAATCAATCTTGCAAAATCTTGTCCTTGTCAAAAATCAAAACAAAAACAATCCAAGTTGACGAATCATTTAGGATGAGTTTCTAATTAAATTAATTAGTCGTGATTAGTTTAGGCGCTTTCGGGGGGCTGGAGTCCTTCGATTTCACAAGTCACCACCGTTGCGACGTCTCAGTCACGGTCCTTAGAATTTTAACACAAGCTGTTTCCAACTTTCACTTCGCCAATCACCTTCCTTCTTCCTTGTCCTTAATCGACCAAGTTACAAATCGCTAAACTCTGGTCTTTCCAGCCCTGTTTCCTTCAGTTTAAATGGAAATACACTGCGGTCCATTCAAATTTACTTCTAATTTTGACTCTGGAAATTTGGGAAATGTGGAGTTAGTGAAAGCCAACGAAGGAGGTAAAGAACTGTGCAAGTCTGGAGCGTTTTGATTAAATGATTATTGTACCTTGTTTGTCAATTACCAATGTTGACTGATTTTCAGATGGGTCCTTCAATACACCAAATAATAGTGTGGAATATGAAGTAAACGTGTGGACTAGACCGGATTGTTTCGGGACAAAGTATGTTAACGGAAACCGGACATGGTTTTACTTTGGAATCAACGGCAAGTACAAAATAATTCCCGTTCCCAAGCAATTGAGTCGTATGATGCCAGCCTTGTCCTAATGAAGTATTTTCGCTTCGCGTTTACTACTTTCAGGTGGAAAGCCAAATGCGGTGCTAAAATTGAATGTCCTAAATCTGAACAAGCAGGCGAAGCTATTCGAGCAGGGCATGCAACCGATTTTTTGCTACATTCCACAAAGGCCAAAATGGGAGCGAGTCAAGGACCGTGTTGTTGTTCTAAACGATGGGGTAAAAGATCATAGCTGCGGAATTAGGTGAGTTTGAATTAAGAGTTAAGTTAAACTCCTGGATTTCTTTCGCATACTAAAAAAAAAATAATAAAAAATAAATAGTGATGTGAAATGTTATAATATTTTCAGCTTTCGACAAAAGCTGCCCCAGGACACACGGACTTCGACCCTTTTCATTGCCTTTACTTATCCGTTTTCCTATGCAAATTTGACGACGTGGTTGGATGACATTGACAGCGTATACGCTTATCCTTCACCAATGTCCGATAATCAGCTTCTAGCCACTTCTGACATCTACTATAGTCGAGAAACCGTTTGTCTTTCCTTGGACGGAAGACCTGTAGACCTTCTGACAATCTCATCGACCGAAGGAATTGTATGGATCTGGTTTTAATGGATAATTGTGAATCCAATTATTCAATCTGAGCTTTTAATTTCCAGATGAGTAACCGAGAAGAGTATCTGCTCAACTTGTTTCCCTGTCGCGGCCAGCAGCAGCGACCCCACAAATTTATCAAGAAGAAAATTGTATTTCTTTCCTCTCGTGTTCACCCAGGCGAAGTCCCTGCACAAGTAAGCACTTTCCTTTAACCGCTCACCGACCTTTCATTCAGATTCTAAAAATTGGAATACTAAAATCGTCTATTTTCAGTTTGTGATGAACGGAGCGATCAAGTTCATGTTAGAAGATAATGATCCCAGAGCCCGTATGCTTCGACGACTTTTCGTATTCAAACTCTTACCAATGTTAAATCCTGATGGTGTCTACAGGTAACTTGGTAACATGGTACAAACGATTTACCGACCGTGTTGTGTTCCGAATTTCTAGGGGGCATTACCGAACTGATCCGGCTGGAGTTAATCTCAATCGCGTCTATCTGCAACCAAGTCCTATTCTTCATCCAACAATCTATGCCGCAAGAAAATTGATTCTTTACGCCCATTTTGGCCACGACTCCAAAGATGACTACGAATTCGAGGAAACCGCAACACGAGCAGAGGAATCGGAGCTACCTTTGGAGAAAAAAGATGAAAATCAGGGGAATACTCAGATGGAGGGCGAGAGTGAGAATCGTCTCTGTGCTGGTTGCATTGACGCATCGTCTGTCAATATTGCATTAGAAACAGAAAATGTAGCCCAAGATGACGACTCACTCCTGCACAGAAACAATGCGGAGAATCTTCCGATTGATCCACACGGACTTTCACTGCGGAAAGATGAAGACCATCAATGCGCCTTTGAATCCTGTGACGAAGACTCAGTTGTTGACTACCCGGCAATGTCAAAAAATTCCACCCAGCAAATTGAATCCAGTACCTCGGGCCCATCGCCTTCCTCGTCCTCTGCCTCCGGTTGTTCTCTTGTTCACACTCGCCCATCACATCCTAAAATTTTGACACCAAGTTCCAGACACCTCTCTCGTCGTCTGAGTCAAGCTTCATCGTCCCAAGGTCTAACTTGTAACCGATCCCAGCACGGTTACTCAATTCTCAAAGCATCCGAAATGGAATCTGGACTCTACGTCTATGTATTTAACACAATTGAAATTGCTCTGATAAGTACACAGTATTATTTTCCATCACTTTCCCTTTATAGATTGATTTCCATGCACATGCATCAAAGAGAGGTAAGCGAGTTTATCAGTTAAGTTTATATAGTTTTGGAAATGAATTAATATTGATTGAGTTTTCAGGAATATTCATGTACGGTAACCATTTCGACGACATCGCAGTCCAAGCTGAGTGCATGCTTCTCCCAAGGCTGATGGCTCTCAACTGTCAACACTTTGACTTTTCTGCATGCAATTTTACAGAAAAGTTGATGACTGTTAGGTACGTACGATACGATAAAGGATCGATACGAACCGCAGTAGCCTAACCTGATGATATTTTTTACTCGCAGAGATCGTCGCGACGGTTCAAGCCGCGAAGGCTCAGGACGAGTAGCAGTTTTGAAGCTGACAGGACTCATACGGAGTTACACGCTGGAGTGCAATTACAACACTGGACGGTTAGTAAATCACCTTATTGCGAGGCCGGAGTCTTATGGCAGCAATGACCCAGTCCCCCATTCTATTCATCATCCGCCAAAGTTTACTCCTGAATTATTTGAAGGCGTAAGTGTTTCACCTCGTAATTGTGTGGATACATGATTAACCCTCATTATTTGGTTTTTTTTTTTTTATAGGTGGGAAGAAGTTTGTGCGAAAGCATTCTGGATTTAACAGACTTGAATCCTTGGTAAGAAATTGAGTGGTTTTCTAGAAAGTTGATTTTTTTTACGAAACACTAGGATTATTACGTTTTACCTTTTAGGCCACGCCTCAAATCTACCGAATATCGGACGCTGGACGGACTTCGAAGTTTTCTTCAGCGTCGTCTTCAACATACTGTTGAGTACAGGGTGTCACCTCTTCGGAGTTCCGCTTCGGTCGGTCCTGGTGGAAGCAAATACAGTTTACCACCACCGGGAAATGTCCCCCGTGGGAAATCTTACTCCATCCCATCGTCCCCATCTCTGAAGCAAAGGCGAAGTTTATCAAAGGTATAACTTTTGACTTCACCTTTTCCGCCCATCACGTTTTTACTTGAACTAATTGAGCCCCACTTATATTTTATATTTTAGATCTCAACCGCATCCACTTCTGTTGCATCTTGTAGCAGTGGCCCTTTGATACCAAAAAGCGAGAACCAAGCGTTACTACTGCCAGCACGAGGATCTGCATCTGCAGCATTGAAACCAAGTACAAAATCATCGAAAGCTTCGGAAAAGCCCTCAAGTTCGTCAATGATGGTGGTGGGAAAGGGGAAGCAGAGGCCAAAATTGTCCAAGTCACATTCAGTCCCCATCGTGGGACAACAGGATTCTGGGCTCCTCCCATCATCTTCATCCATGGATGACAGTCGCCCATCCCTCACCCGTCCACGCAAACCTCCAACGACCAAGAAGAAAAAGAAACTTATCAAAGGAAAGAATAAGAATCCGAAAACATTTAAACGCTCGGAATCACGATAATCATTAATAAATTCGCACTAATCGCACGCACGGTTCAATCCCCTTGGGATTTAAGGCTAATTATTTTGATACGGTTTAATTTTTTGATATAGATGCAATTAATTTAGCGAATTTTTCCATTTGTGTTTGGGGTGCTCAAGTTGCTGTCCCTCTTCTTTTTTCTGGTCACTTCACATTTCAGCAGAGGAGAGGAGTTCTTAGTTCAAAATCCAAAATCACTCAACTTCACGAAAAAACGCCAAAAATAACTCAACTCAGAAAAAGAGAAATAATAATAACGGAACTCAACTCAACTCCAAAACTTGATCAATTGCAATTGGCCCTCCGGGAGATAATTAATTTTGTCATTAGCAATTTAATCAGTTCAATTCCGTGTCTTTCGTCCCAGTACGAGGTGGGAGTGAAGTGTACAGAACTAATTGGGTTGGATTAAGTAAGCAGCCCATTTCGCCTTTCTTCGAATCGAAACGAATGGATACTACGTGGTTGTAAGTTATAAAATTGTTCAATTAATGATTAATAATTATTAATTTTTAGAATTTATTTATTCCCTAGTCATCACTAATTCCGCATGTCTGAACATGATGTCTGTCTAATTTTACAGTGGGGAAGAGAGGCGGAAGCCGAATACACTCCAGATCTGGGGAAATGCCACTACGATGAACCTCAACAACTTGATTCTGACGAATATCATCAATTCTCCATACACGAAAGGACATTTGGCAGAGTTGAAGACGTATCATGAAGTAGTTGATGAGATTTACTACAAGGTTGAAGCCATTGTCATGAATTCAGAACTTATTAATCCAATGCACTAATGCTGTCCATTTTAGGTAAAACATTTGGAACCCTGGGAGAAGGGTAGCAGAAGAAGTGGTGGAACAGGAATGTGTGGTCAGTATAATTGTTTTTGGGATACTTTTCGAGTTGGGTTCACTAACTATCTTCTTCTTCTATTTCAGGCGGCGTACGTGGCGTCGGTACCGGTGGCATTATTTCTACTGCGTTTTGTTTACTATATAAACTATTTTCACTAAAACTTACCAGGAAGCAGGTCAACGGTCTCCTCAACCACACGGATTCACCATACATAAGAGGTCTGGGATTTATGTATGTCAGGTGAGTTGAGATAACCTTTAATTGCTCCACTCAGTGTTGGCGAGGATTGTGCTCCTGGTTTGGTTGGTTTTAATTAGATTTTTATCCTGCAGATTTACGCAGACCCCTTCTGACCTTTGGGAGTGGTTCGAGCCCTTCCTAAGTGATCCTGAGGTAAGCGGAGTTTGGTAAGACGATATCGACTTCTCTGGTTCTCACTTACATTTTTCCTTTGTCCTTTCCAATTTCATATTTGAACCTCATATTTAATTTTCATCACTTCAGGAAGTAGATGTACGCGCTGGTGGTGGCCAAATCATCACAATTGGAGAAATGGTGAGGTTGCTCCTGACAAAACTGGACTGGTTTTCATCTCTCTTCCCACGAATTCCTGTCCCCATTCAGGTAATAACGTAAAAATTTCCGAATTTAATGAAAATTAATTCCCATGTTATTCCTCAGATTGGGATTGACCGACAACTGGCTGCATTGAAGCATACAACTTCCCTAGAGGTAGCGTCCAAGAAGGTCGAAGAACCTGAGGCTGTCCCTACGAAAACCACAAAACCTACTACTCGTCCTGATTATTCTTCGCGTGAAGAGTCCAGCGGTTCGTCCAGCAGACAAAGGCCAAGGTCAAGGTCCAGATCACCACAACGACGCGACAGAGATCGACGGCGGGATTCCCGTTCTCCCCAAGGGGACCATCGGAAACACCGTGCCGATTCCAATGACCGGGATAGGAGCCCCGAGAGACATTCCCGGAAGGAAAAGGAATCTTCCGCTTATCACCATCAGCGTCGTGATGATCACCGTCGAGAGCGTGCTTATCGTTGATGCCGATTTCCCTAAAACCAACTACAGTAAAATATCCACGTTTAGTTTAAATAATTGATTTTCAACATCAAAATTTGAACAACAAAATTCTTATAATATTCATTATTTTTTATCCCCTAAGAATCTGTTGTAGAAATGAATAATGCTTCTGATTGGACTGGACCTGTGACCTGAGCCATTTTTTGTAAATTCTCACTTGGAGTGGGTTGTTTTTTAATTCCACGGTAAATAACCCACGGGCAAAGGACGGAGGAGGGCGAGTTTATTTTTCCCCTTGTGGAATTCTTTCCTGAAAAGTTTATTTTTCACTTCCACTTTCTCCGTCCTTTCTTCCCCTCTCGTCTTCTGCCTTCCTGCCTCTCTTGACTTGTGGTTCACTTGGACTCAATTTACTACTCTCAGAAAAAAGACCCAATCACATTGATTCCTTTTGTGGAGTGTGGAGGGGTCAAATCATGAGTTGAAGGCCTCTAGAGGTCAGTCGGCAGAAACGGAATCCTCTCTTCCGGTCATAGAATTAAATCCTCCTCCTCCCCTTATATTATTTATTTGGTTGCTCCAATTCCAGCTTATCAGCTGTGTCCACTTTTCCAGCTCATCATCTCAATTTCATTTGTTCCCAAAATAATAGAATGGTAAATTTTGTTTACTTTACAAATACTCGACCCTGATTGCCCAAAAGCATTCAAAGGATAATCGATTTTTTTCACTTTCTGCTTTCTAGAATGGTCATTGGAGAGAAGCCTCAGGGAACAATCCAATTTTACTGAAACGGAAGGGTCAGGAAGAAGAGGATCAAGGAGAAGAGGTCACGGACGCAATCACGAAACTCCAACAGAACGGTGTCAACTGCATCCTTTTTACCAAGAACGAGCTTCTGAATTTAAACAACAATCACAGGAAGGAACACCACCAGCACTCTGCTCCTCCTCACCCCAAGAATAATATGCGAAAAACAAAGGAAGAGCAGGACTATAATGATCTCCTGGATTATGAGCCAAGTATCAAGTCAATCAACTCATCCTTGACCATCCAACTTACCAATCACAACTGCCTTGTTAGTAAAGAAATTAAAGGAAAGCGAGGGAGGAGAAAAGGGAAAAGACGACAGAGATTTTCTCCAAAGAAAATCCAGAAGAAAGTGAATACTGTTGCTATTGAGAAGAGGAAATGTGGAAGGAAACGGACCAATCAGACACTAGTCCAGCAGCAGCCTCCTTACAGTCTCCGTCGACAGTCCTCTTCGTCCGGGTCCCAAGGTTTTATTGAAGCGGAAGGTGATATCATCCATGACTACTTGACCAATGGATACTCCACGCCACCTCCACGACCGTGTCTTTCGCCACAGTGCCCCGAGGAAGGAGGTCAAGGAGTCGTATCACCGTGTCCCATTCCAAGTGCCGCAGTTGAAGTCAAAGAAGATGATGATGATGGTTCATTCCAGATGCCACCCTTGCCATTCTCTGCTACTGCTCCAGACGAAGTTGAAGTATTCAGGGACGTTCAGGAAGCTATGGAGTGTCTACTGGAGACCGTTCTTAGGAAAGTAGAACGAACCGGAGAGGAGGAGGGGATTGGAGAAACTAACCAATCAGTTGATCTCTTTCACCTGGGGCAGACTCTTAGCTTAGGTAATTAAAATTGATTTCCTAAAAAATTTGAAAAACACGTTAGCGGTGTATGGACGGACATTGATTTGTGCAACTGAATGAACTTGAATTTATTGTTCTGCAGAGACTGATAAACTGGAGAAACTTGAGGGCAGAGGTCTAGGGACCTTAGAACACAACTCTTGTAAGCGGAATTCAATTTTGTCCCTTTTCGAAACTAATAGTTTATCCCATAACTTTTCACTCAAGGTTTCCTTCAGAATTTAATGCAATTGTTTGCAATTTAGATACCGACGAGACAAGTATGCCATTGGTGGTCCCAGATTCAGCCATGAAGTTGCGTCATTCAACTCCGGACGGTTCCTTTTACTCTTTAGTCACTCAGAATGTCCGCCACAATTTAGAAAACTATTTGGATGGAAGAGTTGAACTTCCGGTGAAGAAGTCTGGAGGAACCAAACGGCGTAAGCGCTACAAGAACGGGTATTTACTAGGTAAGGAATCCTTTCAATGGTTGTTGATGTGGAGGATGTTTGCTTGAGGGAGATGCGGAAGGCAGGAAGTGAAAATTTAGAGGTAGTAGGTTCCAATGGTGGGTCCTGTCCTGGTGGGAGTAGATGTGGGGACCGGGTAAAGTGGAGTCCTAGTTTTGACGTATTGGTTAGGCCACTTTCCGATCGTCTAAGCGCAACTCTGCTTTAAATCCACCTTTGAAGATGTACATCAAAAAATTTCATAGATGTTGAGACATGGATCGTAATGGGAAATGCAATGTTGAGAGACCCACTTTTAAACATTTCCATGAATTCGAACTCGGTGATTCCATAATCTTTCAAATGGTTGTGGTTACTGCATTGGGCCCAAAATAGTGTTTGTAGGATCTAGAATCTTCATCAATTTCCCAAGACATTTCCACCTCGAACAGATCCGCTCTTTGCTGCTTCCGCAAATGGAGTAAGGAAACTTGACTGGTTGTTGCCCTTTTTGCTAGACCGTATTTCCTATCAGTGTTTAGTGCCTCCTCTTTCCTAAAAAAAAAACAAATTAAAAACATACTTCAGTTACATTTCCATCTTTTTTTTACGTTTCTGAATTGGTAGGAATTCCGCCTCATCTTTTTTTGTATCGAAACTGGAGTGAGTGAAAGCGAAGGCTTGGAGAAAGTGGATTATATGAGAGAAGAAAGCAGAAGCCTCCGTCAGATAAAACAGATTAATCCAAAAATGGATTAATCCGATTAATTCATTTATAGTAATCTCATTCATTGTAACTTACCTTTCCTTTGTGGTGTGATTCTTTGAAAAGTGTGAAGAAAAACTTATTTTATTAAGCAGTACAGCGTTGCACACCAAACATTTCACCTGAGCAGTCCATCATCTTCAAAATCCACTCCCTCCACTAACTTCCTTCTCTTCACTTTAACTTTCTCTTCCTCCACAAATGAGGATACCATATTTTTTTATTAATTTAACGAAATTGATTAGATTTTAACTATGAAATCTAAACCAACACTCAGTAGCTTGTTTCTGTCTGGTTTTCTAATGACGACGATTGCAGTGGCTGTAAAGAAGATTTCTCGCATCAGCAAGAGACGTCTTCATTTTAGTTTCATTTGTTTATTTTCCAGACCACGGTGATAATTATCCACACGATCCCGAATTATCATACAACCTCAACCTCACGACTCAAATACTCCTCAAATTGAACCGGAAACGTTGCTACAAGCCTAAAAGTGATAAGCGGAAGACCATGCTTGCCTATTTGAACTTGATTCCAAAACGTCCCATTCGAAATGGGAAATCTGTTAAGGCAAGTCGTCATTCATGGATATACAGTCGTTACTTGGATTGTCATTTGATTAATATATTAATTACCTCTTTCAGGTGGAAGAAGCGAAACCGGTAGAGTCGTCGGAGTATCCCGAGGAACCGTCTGTGTTCAGTGGTGAATGGACGCTGGAGAACAAATATGTTTGTGGAATTTGTAGACACGAGGAAACAGATTTTTGGGATATGGTGACCCACAAAGGAGAGGAACATTCAGGCGTTCTTGTGACCCATGTGGAATTGCCAGTTGATCAGAGTGTGCCAGAAACGCTTATTAGGGACACGGCTGAAGTTGGAGGGATGCCTGACATAAAAGCCATTCCTCCGTGCACAAAGTGTGCAGCAAAGTTCAGGTAATGCTCCTACATGTGACCAATTCAAGTTTTGTTGCGTTTCCTTAATTTTCGTTTGCGTTTTTCAGCTCATACCCAGATCTTCACCGACACATTTTCGAGTGCTCAGGAAACGCTGACTTGCTCAAGGAGCCAGAACCAGAAGTGACGAAAAAGCCAACGAAAGCTCGCCGGCGAAGGCGTCAGGGCTTCAAACGGCGTCTCTCAAATAACACTCCTAAGAAAAATGCTGCTGCTGCCGACGGTGGTGTTAATTCCACAAAGTTGGAGGTGAGTTTAAGTTCTGGTATCACAGAAAAGGGCCAGAATTCGGAAATTATTGTGAATGAATTTGTTTGATTTTAGACGCCAACTAAACGGAAAAGTAACGCTGATGGGAGTACAACTAGTTTTTACAAATGTAAATTCTGCATAAGACATTTCAAGACTGAAGGTTGGTTGAAGAATCACCTAACGACCCATACGCTCCTCGTATCAATTCCATTCAGTAAATTACCAAAACGGAAACCACCACTGCCTCAACTGTTATGCCCTGAATCACGTGCATCCAAATGGTCCTTGCGGAAATATAGGAGAGCAGTCGCCGTTGTTGCTGCCCTATGACCTCAGGGATGATGACGACGCTAGCAAACGTCCATAAATAAGCCACTCCGCTCGCTTCCCTTAAGTACGCAGCGGCAGTCCAAAATGCGCGAGGAGGAGGAGTTCAAGTTCTTCTGTAGCTTCCCATGCCGTCATAAAATCGCTTCATCAGTTAATTTGAGCCTCTAAGGCTCTATTTGATGGTTTCTAAGTCAAAAATCAAGAAAATTCGTTGTACATACTACTCCGGGAAGAACTGTGAAAACGTTTGTGTTCATTACATTACTAACAAGAAGAGTTGAACTATTTATCGTGTAGATGAAATTAGGTTTCTAGTTTTTGTAATTTTAGTTAAACGCAGCGATTGTAAAGTAATTAGTCGATACAAGTTCTGGGCGAATTAAATCGTTTCTCTTCTGTGCCTATCATTTTCTGCACTACGGTAATATACGATGTCAGGAGTCTCGTCTCGAGGTCAAATCAAATTGAAGAGAAAGGAATTAGACGATTCGTGTTAGCGTGTAGAATATTTTCAATGGAAGTGAATAAAAGTGACAATTTAGGTTGTCCTTGTTGATACTTGATGAGGTCAGAAGGTCATTCCGTTTGAGGTTGACCCACCCCCTTAGGGGGTATGTTTGAATTTCCGTGGCCATGACCAGATTCCACGGTAAAAGGAAGGGGAGGAACCATCTATCTCTCCCTTTTTGCTGACGTGTCTCCCCTCCCTCCCCCTATCCTCTCCTCGTCTCCTCCACTTCTCTTGTCTCCTCTTTTGCATTGCAACAAATTAATGAAAGTGAAAACAGGCCAGAAAGTTCTTTCCCTTCTTGGAAGTATTCGTCCAAGTTTGACGGTAGAGTAGCGGTTCCATTGTTGCTCCTAATCAATCACCAAAACCATCACATTTACAATGTTCCTCTGGGACTGGTTCACAGGTGTACTAGGATATCTAGGTAAGATTCATACTTTTCTAATTACCAATTGAACCCCTTCTATTGTCTTATCATCACTTGTTTTTAAAATAACGCTTACGTGTAAGTTAACGGGATTTAGGATTTAGTTCTAGACTTACGTGGCCTTGCCTTACACGGTTGTGCGTATTAATTTGCAAAAGTGAAATGGGTTCTAATGATGAGTATGTAAACAAAGAGTCAAGTCTTTGTTAGCCCATTCATTATTCATTTTGCGTTCGAATGTTAGAATGTTTCTGATTAAATGGCATTGTAGGACTGACTAATGAATGGGTGAACCTTGGTTTATTTCTAGGTCTCTGGAAGAAATCCGGGAAACTCTTATTTTTAGGATTAGATAATGCTGGGAAAACCACACTCTTACACATGCTAAAAGAAGATCGAATGGTTCAGCATGTACCAACTCTACATCCAAGTAAGTCGATGGAATTAATAATTAAGGAGAATTTTTTAGAATCAATAATTTGCTGGTGCTCTTA
>JAQIWD010000586.1:0-19278 GCA_034694825.1 Anurida granaria
ATTGAAACTTCGTTTTCCTTTCCTTTCTCACCGTGCCATCCCTCTTACCACAGAGCTCACCGCTGCAGCGCGCTGCGGCGTCTCGGGAAAATAGGGAAGTGAAAGGTAAAAAGGGGATCCCAATGTCATGTCGGATGGAGAATCCACCCGCACCCGGGGAAACGTGGGGTTAATTATAAATATTGAATTCGCCTTGGCAACAAGTGCAAATTGGCAACAATGTAAATAAGAAGGCAACATTGTAATTCTTCCTTGTCATTCCTGAAGAGTCGCAAAGAGCGAGTGCGAGTGACTTTTACCGGCGGCATTTTCCCTCTTTCACCCCCATTTTGTTTTGCTATTGATTTCGCATGCTAACTTAACCCCGGAGTGTCACAACGGCAGGTCAAATCTACCAAATTGAGGAATAATGGCTGAACCCGTCGTGATTTGCACAGAGCGGGCACGCTCTCCCCTTGAAATTGCTGAAGAGGCTCAGGATAAACCAAGGACCGATGAAGTATGTGTACCGATCTGTCCTGTAGACTTGACCCCGCTCGTTGGTATCAACGGTATCAGATTCTCCACGTTGTCCGAATATGTCATCGCTATAGCCGCCGGGGATTCCAAGAACTTCAGGATCCAGGCATGGCTGGAAGATTCCTACTACGCCACTGTCATTTCCAACCTCCACAGTACGAAAAGTAACTAAACCAATCTCCATTCACACTTTATGCATACCCTCATTCAGCATTTTTAATTCCTTTTATAACAGCTTTCAAGGAGTTCTACGACTTGGGGCGGGTGAGCTCCAGCGATCCTTCAAGCAATACTTCCTGATCTACGAACAACGTGTTCAGACTCGGGATTCCTTGGGATACACCAGTGATCCCAATTTGCAAATATGACAGGATGTGCATCGTAATCTTTTGACCATGGCCCCCGTTTTGCGTCATTCCTGTCGCGTCACGTATAAAACTATAAAGCTTTACATTACTTGACCTGAGGTCCAAAGTATGAAAATAAATTCACTGTGTCAAGAATCAATTTGGTTGACATGGTCAGGGAAGGTCATGACACGCGTAAACCCCCAATTGTAATGCGAAAGGGAGGAAGCAAATGTAGCTTGTGTTCATACTTATTTGGGACATAATCCATTATGGGCAAGCGAAAAGTTTTCACTTTGGCTTTAACTAATAATGCGTGAACTGGACGCTTCCCTTCCATGCTTTTTAGTTTTAACTTTTGTCTTGGAAAAGTCCTTACTCGCCTATGTGTCCCTTGACTGAACAATGAAAATCACTTAGGACGAAATTGGACAGAAATGGAAAAGTAGATTCGGAGTCTCCTCTGGGAGGAATGGATGCCACTTTTAACCCTTTCAGTGTTTTCTTTAACGTATTATAGGAAGGACAATGGGGATAGGCAGGGCCACTTCTTCCCCATGGATGGACTGGCACATGATGCTAAAAAATGTGCACTCTACGTGCTTCAGGAGATGATGCGGGTCCTTCCAGCCTTTCTTCCGCCACCACCATCATCCTTCCCACACTTCAACTTCACTTCTAAGGGACTTTGGCACTTTGACTTTCCCATCAATTCGGAATTCAATGAGAACGGAACCAACTCGAAGGCCCCCCCTAGATCCCTTGTTTGTATTGAGTATTTGCGTAATATATATGCGACTCCTTACCTTAACAATATCCTGCATGAGGCTGTATCTAAAAGTCCAGTCCAACTTGAGTTGCTCATTCTCCAGAATGTCCTGGAGACTTCCTCGTGGGCAGTACTCGGTTAGGAAATAGCAATGGGGATGGTCAACGGAAGCTCCAATGAACCTTACCAAGTGCTCATGGTGGAGGTCCTTCATCTGTAAAATGAAAAACCAGACGACATGCATGAGTTTTCTGGTGAGGAGCCGGCGAAGGACATGTAATTACAAAAACCCAAGATTAAAGGATGGCTGGATAGATCCCTGGAACTAATTAACAAGGTTACGCCATCCCTTGAAATTTAAATTAAGGGTTTCATCTCAGCTTATGAAAGGATTCGGATGGTTACTGGTTCGTACCGGTATAAGGTTAAAAATTTGAAAGAACATCAAAGGGAAAGTATGAAGACAAATTTAGAAAGTGGGCTCCTCTGAGACTGCCATGGCTTTACAATATTCCGTGCCACTGTAGTGGTAGTGGTGCAGTTCAGATTTGGAAATAATGCCCATGTCTGGCCGTTATCAGTCATGGGCATCCGCGACGCTACATGGCTCAAGTGATAGTGGAGAGGACACTTCATTTGGAAATTCGGAATAATTTTCCTTTGTGCCATCTGCTTTCCCTTATCCTCCTTTCGCCCCTTTGTTTGCTCCACTTTATAGCACAAATAACTTTTTTTCCCGTATAATTATGGAGGACTTAATGGCAAATTCTCCATGGAAAAGTTTTCCTTATCAAGGCCCTCATTCGGAATTTGGAACATATCAACATTTCCCCAAACTTTTGTTTAAACCCCGAACCCGTAAAATAACTTTCTCCAGCATTCTTCCCCCGGTTTTTCAATCCGGAACACAAAAGTCTCTTTGTTGTTTTGGGATCTGTTGGGGTGTTGTGGGGGAAATTGATTTGTTTTCCAGTCTATAAAAAGATGAATTCTCCGTCTTTATGGTGGTGAGAGAATATGGCGGATGACTGCGGATGTTCTATTAAAAGGAGATGTGGGATTTGGGCATCCGCTACTTGGTATTACTGGAGAGGACATTATTGCCCAAAAGACAAGAGTGCTTTCTCAGCTTATTGACAATGAACTTGTAACTTCCCATTGTTTTAATGCTTTCCTCCTCCCTCTGGATGGAGCTATCAAAATTCTAATGCTTTCTTTACTCTTCCCGTCCTTTCCCTTCTGAGTGACATATAAATTGTAAATGGACCCGTCAGGAACAGGAGGATGAGTACTTTCACCAGCCCCACCACTGAATGGAAAGTAAACAGACTCCAAACCAAATGATAGTCAATTGATGGAGGACCCAATTCCACAAAGGAGGACTACATGAGGAAGAATAAACTGAACTGGATTTTAGATAAACGGAGAACCAATCCATTCGTTACAAACGTGACAGATTATGATGGTACTAAAATATTTATAAATAGAAACAAAGTTGTATAATCAAAGACCCTTACCCTTTTCAGTTCCAAGAGTAATGGACGAGTGAGTTCTATTCGAATCTTCAAAATTTTCTTGATTGCTACTACACTTCCCTGAAATTTGAGCAATGAAATTTATCTGAATTAGTTAAGTTTCGGAAACAAATTTTGGAGAATCTTACCTTGTAGAAAGCTGTTTTTACAAAGAGTTGCTTATTTGTTCCTACAAATGTCAAAGACTCGGCCGAGTAGGAGCTCTAGATGAAGGGGAAGAAAAGAAAGCGTGTCATTCTAATTAAGTTTTATTAACATTCGAGTTAATGAAATTGTTCCGGGTCATTTGCTGGAAGCTGTACTCTTCTATTTGTAAAACTTGACTCGAACTAGGTAAGGACTGCTGGATAATTCAAAAGGACCAACCCACGACTCGAATACTAAAACTTTTGTTTTGGAGAAAGCAAACAGACGCTTTCTCCTTTCTCCTTCCTTCATGTTTCCTTTTATGGAAATTTCCCGCATGTTTACTCTGACTGGAGGAAGGTAAAGGTAGCGTGGTATACCCAAAAAAAGTTACCTTTCTTTTCTTTTGGAAACTTTCTTTAACAATCTCGACTTTCAGTCTACATCACCAAGAAATCAGTCACTGGCTCTGGGCCCGCGGCGGAGGGGGATAAGGGTTACATGCTCTACCAAGTTCCGTTTCCAGAAGACTGATGACTGATTGCGGTAAAATGACTTTGGAAATTTTAGCGTCATGTTTCAGAAGTTAATCGTGTGATCGTGTGATTGATCCAAAAAGAAAACTAAAGTGAGGGACGCCGCAGAGATCCCACGGAGCGTAACAAAAGTACTTTCCACTTAATTTTGGGAAAGGGGACTTTACTTCCAAAACCACTAAACAAGTCCATAAACCTCCAGCCTCCTCATCTTTAATTCCATCTTACATTTTCGAGCGTGTTTGTAGCGGTTGTACCGCTTCGCCCAGCATTAGAGGTTTTATTAATGAAAAAGTTTATTTTCGACCATGATGAAAATAAAAACACAAGTTTTTGTTTTCTTTTACAAACTTTCCCCGGCATTCCCTTAATTCCAACTGGTGCTTCTGCTCCTGCTGGTGTTGGTCAATCGAGACCAACGTGTTAGGTAAAGTATTTTTTACCCCTATCGAAAGTAGAAGCCCACGGAAAAAGTCATTGGAGCATAAAAAAGGGAAAGAAAGTTATTCCCAAATGGATCAGAGGAGGAAGGATGACAAAATAAGATAAAGGAACGATACGAGGGATGGATAGTCGGGACATAGACGACGAAGGAACATATACGAGAGTGGCAGATGAAATAAAAGTTCTTATTGTGAAGATGATGTGACGGGATTTTGTTCTTGGAAGACAATGGAAAGACTTGACACACGACGGGGAATGGGGATAAGAGAAAGGCAAAGAAAGTTGGGACTGTGGGAGGAAACTGAAGAGGAGAGGACCCAAGACGTGTAAATGTAAACAAAAGAATTTGTCGTTGATTTCAGTGTTTCGTGAAATGTATTTGGGTAATAAATTAGTTGAGATTAGTATTGTCTTCCGAAAGCCTTTTGTCACCGGGACATAAGGGAGTCTGTCAGGAGACTTTGCATAAAGGCTAAAATGAAAGGAATAAGGTATTGTCCTGGAAATCCTTAACACCCCCTTTCTCTCCTTCTTTCCCTTTCGTATTAATCAAATTTATTCCGGGTCGGATCCTCTAAATGCAAACAGGATCAGTAGATTCTGGAAGGATGTAAGTAGATTCTAGTCAAGTGAGTACTGGGTAGGATAGGAAATTCTATTCAAATAGCCTTCATCTAAACAGGAAACTCTCCTAATCAAATTTCCTTTCAAAAGTAATCATTCTCCTCCCTATTCCTCAATATAAAAATCAACAAATGAAAAAAACTCAATTTGGGAAGGAAAACATAATCTGGGAGCCTCCAGTTTGAGATTTCCACCCGAAATGGATTTTTTGGATTTAAAATTCAATGATGCGACGGAAAAGAAAGGAGAAAGTGAAAGTACTTTAGGCGTGGCTCAATTTCTTGTAACAAAAGGAGATTCCCATAAATTATTTTTTGCATGAGTTCATTCTCACAGTCCCACCTCGTGTGCTTTGTAATGATTTTGGTTGAGGCTTACAAGGTAACAAGGACATGTGGTCGACTGATCTTGTGATTCATGGAATGGAAAGGAACCATTTAAACCTCGGCGCCAGAACACTAGCCCGCAGCCCACAAAAATTATAAATGTTGTAAAGCTGGAAGGCAGTGCGGCTGGTTGCCCACGTTACCTCCGGGTGGTAGGTTTAAAATATTAAAAATGCTATGGGCTTACGATAAGGGAATGGCGAGCAACGCTGAAACGAGATCCCCGCTTTCCCTTGCTGTCTCCATGTCGCTTCTCCGTCAATACATCACACCAATTTACTTTCCAGGTCATGGAGGCGATTTCAGCTTCCAGTTTATAATGTCTGGAATTTAAGAAGGATTTATTAGTTTTCAATTAACCAATCCCCTACTGCGGGCCCAACTTTCTCCAAGAGTTAAACCGGGAGATATAAAATTTCTAAATTGAAACTCATAAAAATGTCATTGAATTAAGAATTTTTGCGAGTAGGAAATTAAGGAGAGGAGTCTGCTCTGCAGCGTCCGTACAACTTGCCCAAAGTTTTTCCCAAAGATCAAATTTCCCGTCTATTTTTTATGAGGCAAGGCAATGTGTGCATTTTCCCTATCCTTTTCCGCAGCCATAAATTTTAGAAATGCAAATTCGAGCTGAGTGAAAGCGGAGAAAGTCTTTAAATGAAAAAGAAAAATCCGAGTCGTAAAATTCTCTTGGAGGATAAATGATTAGGGGTAATTTGGGATTCACTGGAAGAACTAAGGACAAGGATGGCGGGAATTTCTGAATAAAGCCCGCATGATCCCCGTATTCCTCCATTGACAAGGCACTTTTGTCTTTATTTGCAAATAAAATAAGAACAGATGCGGGGATTAAATGGTCCTTTATTTCCGATTGAAAAGGGAAACTTGAACTTTTCCAGCTTTCTCCAGGTTTTCGTGAAACCAGCAGCAGCAGCTTCTCATCTTCATGCCTCACAAGTCGTTTAGCAATTCGAATGCGGTGGCGACTGGAATCGACATCCTTAGATTTAAATATTAAGACACCATTTTCCGCGTATGTCGCCTGTTTCCAGCCCCATGAGGTCTCAATACATCAACTTTCCCATTTAAACTTCGGGCAGTCCTAAGCGGATGGAACCCGGGATGACATTTTCCATAAGAAAATAGACAGGTAAGCTCTGCTTTACAAATTCAAAAAATTCTCCATTGTTTCCTCTCAGGCCGAGCCATAAGGATCCTAAAATCTTTGTCAGTTGGAAACGTATTTCAGCTTCCGCCTCCCCTTTTTCTTGGAACCTTATAAAGTATTCAAGCATGGCGGGGATAGACTTGAGAGCTCAAGTACATGAGGAATGAAAAACGAAGATGAATGAAACTAAACCCGGCGTCTTTTTCCGTTTCTCGGGTCCTTTGTTTGCTCAACTCGACGAATGAGGACTCGTCTTGACTAGATCTCCATGACAGGCCAAATCATTTTTCGTCCCTAGGGGAGCAGGACTCCGTATCCGTTGGATGAGAAATTTTTTTGGTACTTTCTCCAATCTAATTTGTGGTAATTCCTCCTTACTCGTGCACTCTTTGAAGATGAGTGGTTTGGTGCGTTGTCTTCAGATATGGGCATGGGGAAAATCATAAGATCCGTTGGTGGTGGGTAATATTGACAGAGTGGGGTCATGCCCAAGTCCGTTTCCGTTCCTGGTGAAAGTTTGCAAGGAGGTGGGGAAGGGCAGTAAAGATGTACTGGGCCCAGCCAGGAAGTATCCAGGGGGAATTTTTAAGTGTCGAAAAAGCCATTTCCGTGTAAAGAGGTGTAATCCCATCCTGGCTGAGTGGTTATTGGATTTTAAGAAATTCCGTATGGAGTAAGTGTCCGATTAAAAGAGATTGATATCATGTTTCCCCGGCACATCCACCGGTGGTGGCATTAACTAATGGAACTGAGTAACCTCATCACTTTACGATCCTCTTCCAAACAGGGATCTTACTTAAGGGAAAATGGATAGTAGTTTGGTGGCAAAGTACTCCAGGACTCAACAGGCAAAAACAACATTTTCACCAGAAACGGTTCAACCAACAACCCACGCCTAGTGCGTGTTCAGGCGAAGCAAAAAGAAACAGGAATAAATCTTGTCAATAGGATGTGTGTATGGGGCGCCGTTTAAAGTCCCTGTCCAAGATGACGCTTGACTTTCTCCAACTTTCTCCAACATTTTAAATTGAATATTTCGGGATAACACGGAGGGGTTTAAGCGCCGGAATATCATTCTTCCCTGTTGAACATCCAATAATGATGTGGAACCTTGACAGGGAAGTTTAACCCAAAAGCAAAAAAAAAAGTAAAACTGCGAAAAAAAAGTGGGGTGGTGAAAGTAAAATCTTGACGTCAACTTTACTTTCTCCAAAGGAAAAACGCGGATTTTAACTTTTATTATTTGGAGTGCGATATTTATTACAACCTCTGGAAAGTTAGGAAGCTAAGGGGTGCACAGTAACTTTGGAAAGTTAGACCATTGATGAATGGGGGTTGGAATACACTCAGAATGGAAAGTATGGGCCTTGGTGTTGTGTCAGTTTGGGTATAAAATCCTCTTACACACCTTGACACATGAAGACATTTTCCCCATCCATGCTTACACTGGGGACACTGAATATTCATTAGTCTCTAAAACGCATTGCCTGTCACCAAGTTCTTAAATTAAATAAACTCTGCGTTCTCATTTCCATAAAAGATTCAGAAAGGGGACATATACTCCCTCCACTGTAGACTCAAGGAAGAGATGAAGTACAAAGTTATCCCGTTTTTCCAGTACTTTGGACGCAATGACCAGAAATCTTGGGGTGAACTGTTCAAAAACCAAGAGAAAGTACATTTTTCCAAGTTGTTATTTATTTAGATCTAGGACCTCTATGATTCCATGAAATTGGTTAAACTATTTTTACAATTAATGTTAATCATCATCAGCTTCCTTGAGGGTTCCTTGGCCCTTTGACATCAGCCATATTTTGCCCCCTCCTTTCCCGTGTGCTCCCTCCACTGTTTTTTTTCCTTTCCGACCTGAGATGAGAATCTAGTGACTAGATTTTATACTCGATTCTAGTCCTCCTTGTCTAATCTTGAACCTACCAGGAATTTTATTCGGAGGAATCCGTTGAGCCTTAATCATAGTTTTCTTGAAATATTCCATTAGTGTAGGCACACACGTCTTTTTCTGGGAATATCATCTAGAAATGGAGTGGAGAAAGGAGGAATCCCATGCCCATCACGTATAAATTCAGATTTCAAGTCTGGCCCAACACCTGGCCACGTACGTGTCTTTATTAGGAAAGATATTCTAAATTTACCTTCATCTTTTGAAGAGTTATGAGTAGGCAGTTGGGGATGGAGAATAGTAAATGTAATGAATATTAACTCCATATCCCATCCCTCCTCTTTCTATTTACTTCGGATCTGATTGATGTTCTACCTTCCAGAACAGAACGCCTTATCGACCGTCCCAGACACTTAAACTTGCTAACGGGCGGAGACTTACGTAGTAGAAATGTTCAGGGAAACTGGAATTTTGGAAGTACTAACATATGCTAAGATATTTCTGCTGGAAGGCAATCCGGAGAGAAATGGGCCATTCCCAATGATAATGCTTCCATTGTTTGAGTAGAATTTGAAGAGGTTGACTACCATCCATCCCACTTTATTTTCATATTCCCAAACCCCATTTGGAACTTTTCTCAAAATCGGTAGGGGTTGCTACTTTGGATTTCCCTTATCGTCGAAATTGATTTATGACGTTCTTTCCCATATCCATTTTACCTGCCTTTGCTAAAATCAATAACAACAACTTAAAAACTCGGGGATGAAAGGCTGGTTGTGGATCTTTCAAAAAGAAAGTTTAAAAAAAGCGAAGCTTTTTAGTTGCTCGTTTTTTCTGGGAATAATTTTGATACTTTAGCTTCCAAGGATCTCGGCGCCGCCATTTCATCTGCCAGCTCTCCTTGGACAAACTGGGCCGATTCAGCAACGAGATTTTTTCCTACTGAAATTAATTAAAAACTCCAATCAAAACCTTTTAGAGCTTCCCAGTATTTTTTGTTGCTGAGGCTGGAAGTAAATTGGAGAGTAAAAGCCATAAGCCTGGAGGGAAATGAAATGTAGACTGGAAATAACACTCTTGTAAAGAATGTTCAATTCATCATTTCCAGCGACAGGAGAGGAATTCCAGCCCTCGCCCTCCTTCATCCACTTACATCAAATCAGGCAGGAAGCTCGAGCCAGGTTTAGCCGCCAGGAGAAAGCATTTCCAGGCCAAGCCAGCCTGGAAATCTCTATTCAAAGCTTTTCAATTACCCTGAATACATTTTCTTTTGCAATCCTTGCAGATCCAAATGTTTTGGCACTTGGAACTCGAAAAAAACAGGAGGGCCATAAATCTAGTAATCCATTCAATTTTATGTTACCAGCATCCACCGCCACCAACAAGGTTTGTTGGGGCGTGAGAAGCATTACAACCTAGTTGTCGATGAGCTTAAATGCTTCAGAAGCAGCCGCTTCATTGATTTCTCTCCTCAGAATGGTCGCTTAGTCCTGTCAAGCTTAAACACCTCATGCAAATCCAGCTCAATGAGCCTTACTGCCGCCATACCAAGGCCGTGCCAATTTTACGGCGTTTAATTGCATTTGCACAAAAGCAGCCAGAAAAGTCGTGTTGGGTCACCGGCCACCCTTGACCCGGATCCATTTGGTGGTGGATTTTGAAAAATGTTGACAAAGGGCAAGAGAAAGTTGGGTAGCGCATGTCCCGTTGGGGTAATTCATTGGAATGTGTCTTACCGGTAGATGAAAAAGAAGCCAATGAGAATTATGACCAGGACAGAGCTGAGTACGATGACAACAATGGCATACTGCGGCATGGCTGCAACAATACAAAAAAATAATTCATTTTAATGCGGTCACCGGGTCATGCCTGGGACAGATGGGGGGTTTAGTAACGGTGTGTGGCCTGAGGTTAAACGTTCACGCTGCGGTGGTTAATGGTGTGAAGAGCTCTTTCAAAGAAGAGCTATAGCATTAAAACCATGAAAAAATTATTAAGTACATTAGGAATCTATAAATCCTGTTAAACGACGACTTTTTTATGGCATGATTCCGTCTGATAGGTCCCTTAGTTTATGCCTCTCATTCACTTTTTCCAGGACAACATCCTCACCATACCGAAAGGCAGAGAAAGTGCATCATCAGACCATGGGAAAGGAGGACAAGGACCTTAACTTGATCTTGGTACTACAACTGGATAGAGTCATAACCTCCGGATCCTTGTACGTCCACTTATTAACTTCCCTTGTATTCCCTCACATAAAATTATACGATTCTTCGTCTCCTTCCTTTCTTTTGTCTCTTCTGTCCAGAGGGCCCAATTAGGTTAGTCGGAAACGTTACATGCGAACTCCTCTACATTTACAAGAATCCACCCGGATAATATCAATCGAATAAACTTTGGCAGTAGGACGGCGGACGGGAGGAGAAAGTCCACGGATGGCCAAAGCATAATCATGAGAGACCAAAAATATTTCTATGCCGTCACTACTGCCAATACTGGGGGCATTGGATCTACAAATTACAACCATTGAGACTCCACGATGGTAATCGACGCCCCCATTAGCAGCCTCCCCGCCAAATCCCATTCCACAGAGCAGACTTTCTCCAGACTCCATTCCCAGAGCAGACTTTCTCCAGAGTCTCCAGAGTACTGACCAGCAGACTACCACAACCACCACCACCACGACCAAGAGTCAGGGAACAGTGAAAGTAAAAAGAAAGTTCTTGTCTTTCCAGACTCACTTGGACATCCGGAACCATCAAAGCCGCATTTAGGTGTGTCTGGAGGAGGGCCCAATGAACCCTAAAAATAAAAAAAATTAATTAGCAAAGCAGAGCACGATAGTTGCACTTTTTCATTTGAATTTGGAGAAGTAGATGTGAAAATACTTGCCCGATTTCCAGCCCAATGGATCCTCTTTCCAGGAACATCAATAATTTCGCGAGTCTTTCCAGAGTAGTGTGAAACTACCTATGTAAATCAAAGGAAAAGGATAACAAAATTATAAAACCATAAACCAACGGGACTAGGACTGGGATGAACGGTGCAAGTATAGAAGAAGAGGCTTTGATTTACATGGAAAATCCCAGTTTCCGGATCCATGTCCAGGAGTGAGTAATCTGCATTTCTGTCTCCATTTTCATCTATGCTCACATTCCCCGTAATTCCTGGAATAAAAAAAACGTTCACCGGGCTTTGAGCTCAAGTTACCGTGGAACCAAGACTCCAAGACTGGAGGAGCAGGAGACGGGTTTTAATGTCAAAGGAACAGAGACAGCAGGAGGGGGTGAGTTGCTGGAAAACATTTTGGTTGGGGTGTGACCTCTCACCTTGAAACGTTTTCCCCCACATTCGTTTCGTGATTTCGGTTCCATTTGAGATCCTTCCGCCTTCCCTGAGTGTTTCGTTGAGAGCTTGGGCGTAGAGCAGGACGGCGTCGTAGAAAGCCGTTACAAATGGGTTCACGGGCTCTTCACCAAAGGAGAAATTAAATTTCTCCATGGCTGTTTTCTTCACTTGTTGATCAAAGAGGATGTACTCTGTATTATTCGGTGGGGGTCGAACGGTTAGGGTCAGGAGCGCCTCGTAGGCGTGCTTGGCACGCTCGTTGTTTTCCACCGTGTCCGTTTTATTCAACCAGGGCTTGTACTCCTTGTTTGGGCTACGGGAATTCATGACATGTTACAAATGCTACACACACAAAATCGGAATGCAATTCAAATAAAGCGTCAGGAAGGCAAGACGTTTTCGCCACTCCAGTTCTTATTTGCCCCCCCCCCCCCCGCCATGTCATAAGATTGGTAAAGGGAGGGCTAAAACACACTTGGTTTACATTGAAAAAAATATGCAGTCTCAATGACACCCTGGAAGGTTCCCTTGTGAGTGAAGCATATTATATTATAAGTATATTATAATATAAAAATATACTTTGGATAGCGTGACCTTCTCATTCTCTTTTCACACGCCAATAGCCTAATGATGAATTGATTAATAAATTAACGTCCGTAGCCAATTTCTGCTCTAACGCCAATGTGCAGTTAACTGATAACAAGAATTCAAGTGCGTACGCCTTACTTTCGCATACGAAAAACAGAGGCTTAAGTAGGGGGCGTTGGGGATGTTATGGATATTAAGTAGCCATTTCTACTAAGGTCAGGCCGTGATGAAATGACATAAACACGCAATGTACTTCCTGATGGGTAAACCTCCGGGAAACAAATGTGAGGCGTAATTGGGCCGGAACTAAATTAGGGAACCATAGCACCGTAAACCAAAAAATGGACAAAACGGATTGCCTGATTCCGAAACACAGTTTCGATGGTTTCGATGGACACCTCCGCTCCTGGTCTTAATGAGGTATTTATGTAAGACTTTTTTCAAAGTATCAACACAATTCCTACATTTTTAAGTTTGCATGCTCGTTCTGTGTGAAAATTTGCACACCCTAAATTCATGGAATCTTAACTGGGATCGGGGGGTTTCCAATATTGACATCACAAAAGAAATTTTGAACATGAAGTGCATCGCTGAAATATAAATGACAGAAAACCAAGATGTTTGCCAAACCCGAAAAGCCTGACACTGGCAGGTACTGTAGTTTTTTTTTGGGACAAAAAGACGATTAGAGGACGCTCTAAAGTAGTATTCCCGGATTCACAACGACAGAGTAATATTTTGAATCAGATATTAAACTTGTCAATTCTGCCACAAAGTGATGTGCCAAATTGTTCAATTGTGCCAAAATTTCAATACAATACTTTTGTCTCATATACCAAAGTGAGATCGAAATAGTTTTCAGTTTTCTCTCCCATATTCCATTGGGTTGCTGAAGCTTGCGTTGAGTTTTTAAAAAAAATTAAATAAATTGTGAACTTTGTGAAACTTTGCCCTTGATAAACATTGTTTATACTTAGGTTCTAGAAATTTTGGAAGTTGGGGTCAGTAAAGGTCAACTTGGTTCCGAAGCGGAAGTGAAAAGAATTCCCATGAAATCCAAGGTAGGTAGTGAAGGTGGTAAGTCTCATAAAACTGGAATAAATGGATAGTTTACTGGAACTTGGAACAATGGAAAATTGCAATAAATTGCACATCTGCTCCTGGAATTTTGCTGGAAAATAAACAAACGGTGCCTGCCTCCCATTGTGCGTGTGCCCAACCACGGACTGGCGTTGAATATAGGAAGAAACTCCCACAACTCCGGCACTGCAACCGGGGGTGATTCAATCAATTTCCGCCTGCTTCAACAAAAGGTCACTAATGATATTCAGTTCTGCAAATAAGGGATTTGCATGCAACGTAACTGCTGAAAACGCCTCAGTCATAACAGACGTAACAAAATTCCATATTCATGAGGACAGAATTCCAAGAGCGTTTCACTTTTAAAACTTCCCATTATTATCAAGTCAACGACGACACAAAGTGACGAAGAGCAAAAGGACGGGCAGGAGGGGAGGCTGTTCTTAATCCATTTCCATCTGGAAAATTGTAACCAGTTTTCGGCGAGTGTTCTCTGAAATTTTGTGTCGTTTAGTTCGGATTTTCTCAAAATGGGTTACAAATTTTCACAACGTCTCCAATGGGCCCACAGCCTCTTTACAATTTACACAACTCCGCGCGTTGTCAAAATCAAGTCAAATGCTTTAGCGATTACGTACTTGGCCTTTATGATCATGGTCTGGGCCGCCTTTCTACGGAGTTATCAACTGGACCTGCGCCGAATTTACCAAAAGACGTGCGATGCCAAAGGGATCTCGTTGCTAAAAGTCAAGGGCGTGATAAGTACGGAGGATTATACGGATGAGGAATTGGCGATTGCGAATCCTCAACTTTATCGCCGCGTATGGGATACGGAAGATCTTCTCAAGTATTATGGCGATGGGTTCTTCGTCACCACCAACGTCATCATCACTGCCAATCAAACACGAAAGCGTTGTGGACAGGTACGGAAAGGACGAATTTTAACCTCAACGTTTAAAAATTCCGCGCCATCAATAGTGGCATCTTGAAATATGCGCCGCTTTATTTACATGGAGCTGAAGAATTCAACTTTTGAATTTTGAATTTGCGCGGGATTTCAGCCCCTGACTTTCAATTGTTTCAAATTTTAGGGCAAATCAAGTAAATGTGATAGAAACGTGGACTGTCCGTTTGGGGCCACGAACAACGCATCCAATGGGATCTTCGATGGGATCTGTACCCCTGGCGGCAGTTGCCAAGTTTCGGCCTGGTGTCCGTTGGAGAAAGACACGTTGCCACTTAAGTAAGTTTGTAAACTTACCTTAACTATTCTGAATGCTGTTGCCAATTCTAGACTCCACGTTGCCAATTCTAGATTCCATGTTGCCAATTCTGAATCTATATGTTGCCAATTTTAAACTTAACTTTTCAAAATCTTTTGTTTAGTAAATTCAAGAACAAGACGGCCCTGCTCAAGGACACTAAAAGCATGACAGTCATGATTAAAAACACAGTCGAATTTCCGGACTGTGAGGATAAAAGTAACAACATTAAGGAACTCTACCAGCGTCGGAACATCCTGGACAACTATACGCTGGACTACCTGAAAGGGTGCACTTACGACCCTATTACCCATCCGTACTGCCCCATTTTCAATATTGGCAACGTTGTAGCCGCGGCGGGGAGTGACTACGACGAGGTTGCCTTCCTGGTGAGCATTCCGACTTGGCAACACAGCGTCCAAAAAGGAAACATAAAAGGCTGACATTTTAAAGTTTGCCTCACTTTGTCCAGGGCGCCGTCTTCCGGATCCTAATCACATGGAACTGTGACTTTGATTGGGGTTCTACCGTCAAGGAATGTCTTCCAAAATATTCTTTCTCCAGGATGGATACCGCTAGTTCCGACATCCTGTCTCCAGGGCTGAATTTCCGTACTGCCTACTACCACGAGGAGGATCGGAGGACGCTGGTGAAGCGTTTGGGGCTCAAATTCCTAGTGGAAACGGCAGGGGAAGGGAGACAATTTGACTTCCTTTTGTTGGTGCTAACAATTGGTGCGAGCATCGGACTTTTTGCGCTGGTAAACCCTAAAGTACACGAAGTTGCAAATATTCTTTCCAAAATAACACAAACTTAACTTGCTATTTTTTTTTTTTGCGCATAGGCTCCTCTAGTTTGTGACTTTATGTTTGACCTTTTCTGTTTCTTCAAAACGCTTGGAGGACCCTGTGAGAAATGCTTTGGAAATTATACGGAGGAGATCCGATATCAAGGGGTCAACGCCCACTTGTCCCAAAGTCCTTCAGCCCACCCACAACACGGTTTTGAAATTGGGGAAATCGCAACTAGTAAACCGCTGTGATTGGCGGAGGGCACTTACCAATCAGAAGGGCCCAGATTTCATCGGCGTCTTATTT
Organism: Anurida granaria; assembly: GCA_034694825.1. NCBI lineage: Eukaryota > Metazoa > Arthropoda > Collembola > Poduromorpha > Neanuridae > Anurida > Anurida granaria. The sequence goes on from JAQIWD010000586.1 coordinate 15,730, forward strand.
TTTATGTAATAAAACCAAGATTTGTATCAAGAGTCAGGTCAGAAAAAACACGCGAACTTTTCTTGGAATTTGCAACAAAATGCTTGCCAAATCCAATTAATATGGGATCTCCTCAATCGCCGTTCTGCTCGCAGGATATTAAAACGGATGTGGATTCATAATTAATTTTAATCTCAAATTAGGAGATGAGCCACCGGAAATCACTCTGTACCTTCGCAATTAACCAAAAACTTATCTCAGATTTTAGATTTCGATTGGGCTAACGTCAGTTTTTGCAGCAGATTTTCGCTACATTTCCTTTATTCCAAGAAAAAAAAGTATACAACAATTGCACTACCGGCAGGGAGAATTCTGCTCTACTGGCCAACTTTACAAGTCTAACGGCCTTCCTCCCCTGCTGCTCCCTTGTCTCATCTTCTTTTTCTTGAAGTTTCTTCCCTTTGTTCGGGTGGTAAGTGTTTGTAAGAGATGATGATAAGGAATGAAAAGAGCCCTCCCCTTGCTCTCACCTGAGCAAGAAAGCTCATTTACGAGATCATTATTCCACGCTGTTTGTTCGTCCTTTTGGGTGCTGCTGCAGGTACAGGTGGAGGAGGTGGTGCATCTTTTCAGTTGCATCTTCAGGACGCGCACTTTTTATTCTTCTGCCATTAGTCTCATTAAGTACATCAGAGGCAGAGGATCATCCCTCTTAATTCATCACACCAGTGGAATCACGTCAATCAAGAATGAGGACTGACAGGAGCTCATCATCAGTTCCCCAATCATCCAATTGGATCATCAAAAGTTAAAAATCAACTGACAACTAAGTTTTTGCTTTTTTACTGAAGCTGGAAGTGATTTGACTTCTGACCTTATCCCGTTAATTACATCCCGTTTTTGTTCCTCACGGTTGCAGTGTCGTGATATGATGGATCGATTTCGACCACTTCCCTATTTTCAACCCTCTTCCCGCACAGCATGGAATGTAAGAACAATACACCACTTTTTTGTATAAAAATTAAACGAGACGAAACAGATGGAAATTGGAGCATTTTTGTAGAAGAACCCAACAATGCACGTTCATTTAAGTTTTCTGGCATTTTCCATTGTTTGGAAAGAGATTAAGCGTTGGTATCCGGCGTGCTTTGCATGGAAGGGAGTTGATGAGCTCTTGGATTTGAGTGCCCGTTTGTTTTGCGTCTTTTCAACCTTGAGATAATTAAACTAATTTGCAAGGAAAAATGCATTCGAGATGCGCTACACACGTTTTTAGCGGAAATGTCAAGAATGCAATTATCCCATTATGCACACTCTGTTCGGAAATATAGGTTCACATAGGTATTATATATATCGGTATATATATATATACCGGTATAAGTTGTATATATATATATATATCTTTTATCGATACATATATTCATACTATCATATCTCATATTATATACAGAATATTTTGTGTTGCCCATTAAGTTGAATTGTGCATGATTGGAGAAAAAAAAATTAAAGATTTTGTACTACTAAACTTCGCGTAAATTAAACGCTAAAAGGGTTACACAAAGTTCGACGTAAAAGGACGTATGATAAATGTTTTGGCCATTTTTACCGGTTTTCAACTTAAAAAAAATATTTTTTTTCTTTATTGTAACTAACAATTCGTGACCCCTGAACCTCCGGTCTTGAATTTGGATAAAAGAGAGAGGAAAACAAAAGAAGCGTGATGTACGGATTATGGGAGAAATTTGCATTTTTAATTTAATGACAAAACTTGAATTAAAATCTACACTGTATAGAATGTTTAGATTTGGAGAAATTCGTCACACCTTATTTCCTCGTCATGATTGTTTCCTTTCTTTTCCACACCTTATTGGAATTGGGAATTTTTTATGCATTATAAACAGTGGATAAAAAATAAGGGGATGCGAGGGAGAAGGAAAGAAGATGAGATTCGTTTGTTGTCCTGTCACAATTGATTGTGTTTTTATTAGGAGAAATCTTGGCTGGGCTTCAATGCACCTGAGACACTGATGAGGCTCCGTTCTGTTTTTGGCTAATTGGGATTTTATTTTTATGGTCACTTGTCCTAGATTTTGGACTTGATTAACCTAGTCTTTGGCCAAATGAGCTTCTTTCTCTTGTCATTTCAATTTGGTGGATGCATTCGTAATTAAAGTGAAATCAAATGAAAGTAGGATTGCCAGTAGCAAAAAATTACCAATTGTTCTTCCACATTTTTTATTATTTTTATGAATTGAGTCCTAATTACAAAAATTCGAAAGTTTTTTTTTTTTTTTTTTTTACCTTTTTACGACCTTCATTTGCAAGTGCCAATTTTTTAATCTTTTACAAGGGATAGATGAAGCGAGTAAATTTTCCATATCCCACGCACAATTACGCACATTTCTTCACCAATTTTTTTTCTTTTATCAAATTTACGAAGAAGAGCGAGACGACTAAACAGGCGAGGGCGAGATTGATTTAGTAATTCCCGACAGAACACATCAACCTCACAACGGTTCTTGTTCCTTATGTAAAATCCCCGTTTTTTAATATTCCTCCGTTTTTATCAGTTTCATCATCTTTGGAATGAAGTTGATGTGCCATTTGTGGTTGGCAGAAATGGAGATCTTGAGAAGATAAAGAATCAAATGAATCCTTAAATGTCAGCATCTCACTCCATTACCATTCTTGGCTCCTCTCTTTTCTCACACTTTTCGACCTTGACAGGTGTAAGCTCATTAAAACTTTTATGTCAACGCAACTTCCTGTTCGAGACGCAGAAGCACCTTAAAATCTCTGAAAAATATTTTTTTCTGAAAATCTTTAGAACAATATGATCTTCTCGTATAATTCTAAATGAATGGCTTAATTTCCAATCTACTTACGCCCACACATAAAAGGTCGCCAATATTTCCTATGCATGATGAGGAGGACTTGTAGGCATGTTCTTCAATTGTTACTGGATGCCCCAAATAAATCGTGTTTCAAATTCTGCAACTTCAGCAGGCTTTCCAGTGTTAACCACTGGTTCAGAACTAAATCAAAAATCAGTTAGGGATCTGAATGGTTAACTGATATTTATATTTAATTCTGAACCATTTGTTAACACTGGAAACCATGTAAACAACACGAGCAAACTCCATGAGTTTCGACTCCTGAATTATTCAGGTAGACTTTTCCCCGTAGTAAGTATACGCTAATTTGCTCCATTTCCTTTGAATGTGCATTAGTTTTAGGCCGCCGGAAAAGAAGGTTGTCGAAAAATTCTGTTCTAAGTTCTGACGAATTTCTTAAAAATTGTCAAAGACATGCTCGAGTAGGTGAAAAACTACTCTTTTTAACCACGAATCTACGTAGTAGATAAAGTGGTTTATGCAATTGATAAAACGGGAGATCAGCGGATAGAAACGCCGGTTTCCTGCATTTGAAAAATCATGGGTCTCAAGACATCATCCTCGACTGCTTCAAATATTCAGCGTAGATTAGCCTTCTCATCAGTCAGCAGCCCTTATAGTCAATATTTGATGCACATAGTAACGCCTTAGCGGGGACTCTGGGATAACAACGCTA
>JAQIWD010000587.1:0-19258 GCA_034694825.1 Anurida granaria
AATTAATTTCATTCCGGAAATTGGGAACTCACAGAGATGCCATCATTGACGACATTAGTTTGGGAAAAAAGTGAAAGATGGGAAATGATGACTGGCCCGAATTTGGTAAACTTTTGGAAAAGTTCACACGGGTGAGGTGGTGGGGTATGAGCCGAAACAATATTCTCCTTTTTGGAACCCAATGGCTGTGGTTTTTAACAAGAAAACTTTGTAAGTTTCGCGTGCACCCGGCACTTGAACTTGACGGAATTCTTTCTTCAGCATTTGTGGATTCGGAAAAAAAGGAACCGGTTTGTAGGGTAAAAATCCTTTTGTTAAGACTGAAAATCTACTTTATCCATTGGCGTTTTTTCTTTTCATTCTCACACCATTTCCAAGGAATTCCTTCATTGCAAGAGAGGCAGGGAGGTTGTTACCTGTAAGCACCCGGGGAATTCGGGATGAAATAAAAGTACATCACCTTCCCATGCACTTCACCTTTATTTCGGTTTATATCCAACTACATCAAGATTTAAGGATGAACTGATTCAGTGCCCATTTCCCGAGTTCCAGTGGGTCCATTTGTTTTAATTTAAATTTAAATTCAATACCATCACCACCACCGTGGAAATCCACGGTGTGTCTTCCTTGACGCAAGTAGGATGGCGAGGGCCGGGTGGAATCCCATGTCAAAAGGCGTGTGAACTTAAGGAAAAAGGAGTCGTGAAACTCACTTTTTTTGTCTTGGAGCCCAACAATTTTCAATTAAAGAATCCGTTTTGAATTGTTGAATATTCATGAGGAGGAGTCGGCTGCTTGTCGTCCCGAGTTGACAGGAGAGCGGCATCTTAACCGATTTCCCACTCTAATCCCTGCCATCCGCTACTGTTCAAATCCTCCCGCCTTCCTCCTTTTTAGTGAATCCATTGGGGATTGGAGGAGGCTTAGGACGACTGGCTCACTTTCCTCTAGTTTTAATTATTTAAATGGATGCCCTCCAATTGTCTTGCGAATTTAAAACGATTTTCATGTCTTTTGGCACACTTCCTGGAATCCGGCCCCCCAGTTCCGCCTGGATTTCATTCCAGTTTTCCTGGAATAAAATCTTGGAAAGAGGCTCCGGAGGTCAACTTGGTCAGAGAAGCTCGGGGTCATGTCCATATCCAAGGAAGGAGCCCCTCTGGGGACAATGGGTCGTTCCAAATGGAATACCCACCTTTATCTAATCCCATAATGGATTCCATATGAATCCATTAAATTTTAATCGCCTTTACATTACCAGGGAAAAGGACAACTGGCTTCGCCGGAAAAAAAGTTTGGAGCTTCGCATTATCGCATTTGGTTTTCCAGGGGATTCCAGGTCGCTTTTAATCGATAGAATATGGATGGAAGTTTTTATTTTCTAAGAGACAAAAAGTGGAGAAAGGATTTCCAACTTACATAATTAATGCTGGAGAAAATTTAGAATTCAGGTGGGCCTGGAAGAAAACGCCGTCCAAGGAGACGAGGGGGATGAATGGATTTCCAGCCCTCGTTCTAAAAGGAATTGCCCCACTCCAGCCCCCACTTTGGTCCTAAGGTAGGGTCCTCGTAGGGTACCTTTGGAATTCCTTAGCCAGATGCGAAGAGTAGAGTTTCCGGTGCGTCTGCTGACCAGTTCCCTTTTGAATTCCAAGGAGTTAGTGACTTGGCTCAAAGGGACAAAGGGGCTTTATTCATCTTCCCTCCCTGGAATTGACAAGATGACAATGAAGACGTTCCGGAACTGGACATGGAAAGTGCGTCCTCCGTCCCTTCACGCTCTTCCTTTGGGACAATGGGGATGGAGACGTTGTTTGGGGCTCTGGGCCCTGCGTGGGCATTTATTTGACAGCTGGAACTGTCCTGTCCTTTGTTCCAGACAAGAAAGTTGGTTTAGGCTGCTGGAAGGGTTGTGGTTGGTGGGAAAAATGAATTTCCTTGATTAAGAGCGTGGGATTAGGGTGGGTTGGCTGTTGACATTGTCTCCAGAGCTGCGGTGGGATGAACTTTTCCTGCCCAACATAACCGCCGCCGGACGTGTTTTCTAGCTGATGAGATTCTTGGCACTCGTTCTTCCGAGCCTCGTCATTGGCGACTGGAGATGAGGAATCCTTTTTTGGCTTTGGACGACCACGGCGACCGCCGCGGTCAGCTCCGTCCACTGTCAACAAGGAGACGAGACGGAGCTCTCAAGACCTCAGACTTCATTGAGTCTTTTACGATTACGGGGCCTTGTTTGTTTAGAGGAGACCGTAGGTCTAAAACTGTCATTTCCAGCCATCCTCCTTCCTGGAATCTTGAACCGAGGCTCGAGGGTTCCAACTTCCTACTGTTGTTGTTTTGGCCACTTGGCTTGGGCCCTACCTGCCTTTCCCTCCTTCGTTGTTGGGGATTCCGACCATTGTGTCGCTCATAAATAATGTCGGAGGAGAGATGAATGTGCCGGGAACTTCTTCCCTCAGGAATCTCAATCTCCTCAAAGAGTTTCCCATCTGCATCTGTTTACCTTTTGGACGAATCTTCTTCTTCTTACAAACTTTTAGTTCAGACGTTCCTCCAGGTCATCTCCCCCAACCATTTTCAGCCAAGGAGGAATTCCATCATAATTCATCCCCAAAATCAACCCACAATGTCCTTAACTTTTTCCCAAAAAAGCCAAGCAGGGGGCTCCTTTTCAACTCACAAGGACTAATGGTCTTGTCCAGCTGAGTGGACACTTCCTGACACTTCCAGAAATTAATGTGGGTTTGGTGCCGTATAAAAAGGGGGGGGGGTCTGAGTCTGAATTCGATGAATGAGGGAGGAGGTCAAGGGAGGTGGTTAACTGGATTAGTTGATTAGATTCAAGGATGAAAGGGTTTCAGTTCCAAACGTTCCAGGGTGAGAAAGTGAGTCCAATTGACACGTCCCTCAAAAGTCCCCCCCCCCCCCTCCGCCCCGAGTTAAATGAGTCCCCTCATTCCCACTTTCACTTCCCCCATCATCACCATATTCCCATCCCATTAACTCTTCCTACTTTTCCAGTAGGAGTTCCAGCCTTGGCATAATTATGAGTCTAATCTAATGCCCGAAACTTCAATCTATCCACTGGGAACCCGGGATGCTCCGAGGCATAAAACCTTTCCTGGAAGTTCCAGGCTGGAACGGGGAAAATTAGAGGCTAACAGACTCCAGCCCAGCACGTCCATCCAGGCGAATCCAGCTCACTCCAGCACCACATTTAAATTCAGTGAAAGTCGTGAGAGATTCGGGAGACATTATTTCCAGGCTCCCCTTCTTGTTGTGTCGCCCTTCAACCTATCGGGAGAAAGGAAAACGGAAGACAAGTCACGTGGACAGGGGGATGTCGCCGGGATGAGGAGGAAATAGGAAATCTATGGTAATAATTCCGAATAGTCCCCCCCCCCTCCAAGAAGGGGGGGGGGACTTTTGATGGGATTGATGATGAGGGGGTAAGGTTCACTTCGCAGGGCCTAATTTCCGCCTTTTCTTCCTTCCTGGAGAATCCTGCTGGAAATGGTCGTCGGCGTTTAGGAAATGAGCAACTCAGGAGATGGTCCACTGACTCCATATTCCGGGGGTTTCCAGAAGATCATTCTCATAATAATCATCAGCTTCAACTATTCCAGCCCCTGGTGCTGGATACGAAGAAAGTACCCTCCAGGATCCACTGCCGTCCTCCAGGCCCTGGAGTTCAGGGGGGGGGGGGTTCTTCGAGTAACAGTGAGTGCTCAGAGGTCTGGAAAAATTGTTTTCTCAAAAGTCTAGAGCTGAATAAGTAATCGAAGGGTTGTGGTGGTGGAAAAGGGGCTTTCAATTCTTCCACCACCATTTTACCGGCCCTCTTCAAAAATATCCTTAAATCCATTTTTTCCTTCCTTCCTTTCATTCCTGGGCTCCTGGAGACTCCTGGAGAAAGTCGAGTGGGGAAAGGAGGTATGAATTTCCAGGAAGGAAATGCATTATGCATGGAGCACTTCCTCACTGACTCTTCTTCCCTCCAGTCCCAAAGTTAACAGTTACAGTTGGATAACCAAAACAAATCTATTCATCCTTCCTTGAATCCTCTCGGATTGAGGCAGAGATGGAATTCAAATGACTATCCCCACGGTTCTCCTTTTCTCATCCCTCCACTTGACCGTGACCGTGGACCGTGGACCGTTGAGGAGGGGGGGGGGGGTGATGTATCCCCTAATCAGCCTAAGCCCCTACTCCCCGGATGAACAAAATATGGGATTTTTGAAATTGAGAAATGTACTGGTGGGATTAGTGGAAGAGATTTTCCTAAATCCTGTAATAGTACACAATTTAAACTTTCCCTGTCTTTTGGTTGGATAATGGCGAAGGCTCAGGGCATGCACAAGTACTGGGAAGGGTCTCAATTTCCATAAGAAAGTGCACAGTTACTCGTTAATTCATGTTTATGAGACGGGGGTAATGGTTAATGGGAGTCCTTTCTGCCCCATGTAACAATATCCTGAGAATCATAGTCACTTCCCTCCTTCCAGTGTGGACCTACTGGAGGGAGTGCGGACCTACTGGAGGGAGTACGGGGAGATGTTCACTTGTGGTGAACAACGTGGTCCTCCAGGGTCGTGTCATGGATACGCCGCATCACTTTCTCGGGTTCCTTCCTATTCTGATGGGAAGGAGGACGGAAAACCACAAATTCCAAAGGTTCCAAGTCTCGTGGAATTAAAATCTGAGAGTGGAGGTCGCATCGTAGTGGCGGGGAGCTGTGGATTTGAACAAACTCCCTTCCATCTAATGAGACTCAATGGGGATCGTTAAATGAAAATTAATCCCAGGATCCCCCCGTCTTCCCCAGGTCTTGCGGTCATCCCAACGACGACGGAAAACTTGAATTGGGGTGAATGACCTGGGACCGTTCCTCCGAGTCTGCGCAGACGCAATAGGCTCCGGATCCACTTGAGCCCCTTCTTCCTCGTGTGGGTTGGATCTGAAAAAATCCAATTTTGAATTAAAACTCGTAAGAATTATGGCCGTTAGTTTTGGAAATTGGGTAAAGTTTTGGGGGTGTAAGATCCGGAGGTGATGATAAAATATTATGAAAATTAAAGGCGCAAATTATCCGTCTTTCCCTGCGGTGAAAGTTTTATGAGCCTCTCAACTCTGACTACGAGTGAAGGAATTGAAAGAAAGCGAAGGAAAGTGATTATATTAGAAACTTAAAGTTGGATTTTTTCCTCAGCCCACCGCGGCGGTGGGGGTGGGCCTGCCACCATAAGAGTTAAGTCATCGTAAGTGGTGGTGGTAGGTCGTTTTTCCTGGAGGAAATTCCCGGATGCCTCCATTTGAATCTGTGGAATATAAAAAGTTTTCATTTTTAACACTTTCCCTGCCTCGCCACGGCTACATTATGATCCCATTTTCTTTCCGTTCCGAAACCGTGTAAAGACCGCGTGGGACGGAACTTTCCCGTCAAGTTGAGGAAGACAAAGGAGGAGAAAGTTGTGGTAGTAAGTTGGCCCTATTACTCCACTTACGACACTCCAATCATCTCCTTAAACTTGACATGAGCATGAACATAGAAATTCAGGGATTGGGCTTAAGTCCGCCTTCTGCCTCCTGGAGAAAGAAAGAAAAGTTTTCTAATATTACCAAACGACCTCTCGAGTGGGTAGTCGTCTATTGACTCTTCTACTTTCTACTTTCATGCAAAATGACACAGAGCCGGATATTATCCTTACTCTTACCAAGTTTCATTTTGAAGTTCCGATCCCAACCGGATCACCCTCTTTCAAAACTGCGCCGCCATTCTCTAGACATCCCCACAGAAATCCTGACCAATCGTCTCTGAGAAACGGGCGTCGTCATCCTGTAAGGAATGGGCCAGAAAAAATGGATTCATCATCAACTTATATCATTTTTGCAAGAATCTTTGCAGATACGCCGCACTTTTCTACCCTTACGTACGTACCGTAGTAAGAAGAGGGAGAATGAGTGGGTAAGTGGGGAAGTGTGAGTGATTCAGTTGGATTTTGGTGATTTATGGACGTGTAATCCTATTCCAGACGGCCAAATCTTCCATTTTCTTGCTTCCTCATCAGTTTTTTTCCCTCCAGTTTCAACTTAAGGCTGGAAACGGGCTGGAAACGGACTGGAAAGGGAAAGTAGTTTGAGACAGAGGGTGAAATTAAGCAGGAGGGAGAAAGAGAATTGGATGAAGAAGGTCTGGATAAAGTTTTTGAGGATTAGTGCCTGGAGGCTGCTGGAGCATCATCATCACCGCCCGGATCTTCTTCATCTGATCTTTCTTCTTTTTTGTTTCTCCTCGCGGTGGTTGGGGGAGATGTGGGGACTCTATTTTTGGGGTTCCTTTTTTATCATTTGAAGGTTCTTACCAGATGCAGTCCCACTTTTATAGAGTCCTTCCTTCCAGGACTCAGCCCCTGCACTAAGGATAATGAAAGGAGTCTTATTTCTAGGGGTATGGCTGGAGATGCTGCTGGACGCGTTTGGGTTTTGATGAGTCCGACCTTGGTGTAAGATCTCCATCTTCTTTTTTGACTTCATTAATGAGAACTTTCTGGGGGTTATTCCTGGATAACCGGCGGAGGACGAGATCCAGCCAATTAGTTTCACTCCCATGAAAATGAGATCCGTTGGGTTTCCTTCCTTCCGTATGTGCTTCAATTCCAGGATTTCGGATCCTGGAGGGATCTAAAGGAAGAAAGAAAGAATCCTGGAGAAAGTCAAAAGGAAGAAGATGAAAGTTAAGTTCAGTTTTCGGTTGAGGGAGTTCACCATTCGAGACGGAGGTCCTTTGGTCATTCCCTCACTTGCTTCCTCCAGGACTCCAGAATTCCAGAAGAACTTCTTAGTAGTCTCCTGATTATCAATTCAGGCAGAAAAGTAATCAAAATTAGCAACGGGATTTCTTACCGTAAGGAAGAGCAGGAGACGAAAAACTAAAACAAAGCGGAAGCGGAGGTCGGTCTCGGAGGAATTTTTTGAACTTGAATTATTCAAGTTCAAACTTGCCGCGGGCGGGGAAGGGGGCGCAGGCGCAGGCGCAGAAGGAAATGAAATTATTTTTCAATCTTCCAATTTGGCCCGTGGTTTTTCTTTTGTTTCGTTATGTTTCCGGGCCGTTGTTTCTTGTCTTCACCCTGTGTCACTCTAGGTCGAAGGGCAGGAAATAACGCTGGAGGGGTTGAAAAGTTTGATTCTTCAAATTCATCCTGCTGGAAATGGAAATCTTGTTGAATCTTGTTCCCCTCAGTTCCGTCTCCAGAGCCTCCAGGACATGTTTCGTCTTGTCGTCGTCAGTAGGAAAAAAACCTATAACCACCTTTGTTCCTACCACCACGACGATCGGTCCTCGCCACGGTGCGTCTCTAATCAGGAATTTCGCATTTCCTTCATTTGCATTCAAACTTTCTATTCATCTTATCTCACCTTCCACAATTACCAGTATCCAGAAGAATCCACCGCAATTAGCTCCAGTTCCAAAATAGGGACGGTATCAAATCCATCCTTAGGAATTCTTGGTCCAATGACGGCCTGGCACGGCATGAAGGCGTAAGTGATGATTATTAATTAGAATTTGATAAGCCCTTAATTTTACATTCCAATCACATCCAAGTTGTACTACGTCTACGTTCGTCGCAAAATGGAAAGTGCGTAACCGCGTCCCCCTGTCTCCGCACTCATCACGTCGTCCAGTTTATGATGTCCATTAGCAGTTAGGCTAAGTGACTCCAGCAGCGACAAGACAAGACAAGTATTCGGTGGTTCTTTGATGATGATAAGAACATTCCTCCTGGAGAAAGGAATGCGGGTTGGGTTGATAATGTTGTCTTGGTAAGCTACTACTACGTTTCAGGGGTCAGTCTACTCCAGGACACGGTACTTGAAGGTCCAGTTTGGCAGTGCTCCTCCTTTCTTGTAAAGATGTGAATGTGGTAGTGCCCGTTCGTTTTCATCATCGGGTTTCGAGTGGATAATTTTGGTCTAAAATTGTTAAGATCCCAGCCGGGATCCTTTGGTAAGTGTTAACTCTCATCAGTAAGAATCCCCTTGCGCCTTGCTAAGGTATCTTTTTGGGGAGTAGTGCCGGTTCGAATGGACATGAATGTGTAATATAACTCCATGTGGGCCCTGTGCCGTGTTATTGAATGGGAGAATGAAGGGCCTTTGGCCTTGGCCAGCCAACTCAACTACCATCAGGGGGGAATGGAAATGAATTTTTTTGGTGGTGGGTACTTTTTGAATTGAATCCCTTTATTGTTTAGTGGCTCCGACCGGAGGAAGGGCCCCATAAAAAACACTATTATTTCATTTTAGCTTCGGTTCGCTAGATTGCAAAAGAAAGGAATCTCATTTGTCCTCCATCTTTCTTCCATGTACGCTTTTAATCTCCAGTCGAGGGATGATAACCCGCTCCTTGCCAAATCCTGCACATTCTTATCGTAAGCGCAGTGGTAAGTTTAGCAAATTTAAATCTCGTATCCAGGACTACTTAAATGTTATATCAGTTCCATTTTGTAGTTGTTCCTTGGATGGAAGGAACGAGGATTGATTAGCGTGGGTCGGATGCGTCTCCAGCTAGGCGTAGCAAAAGTGGGGCCTTAAGGGGGCTATTACCCAACTCTGAATTTCCAAGATTAGAATCTTCTTCCATTCAGTTCTACTTTCCGCTTTTAGTTATCCATCCTCCTCCTTCTAAATGGGACTTTGGGAATCTGGGAAGAAGGCTGGAAGACCAGCGGCGGCGGTCCAGGTGCGATGGTCCCTTGAAGAATCACGTTCAAGCTCCTGGTTAGAGGCTGGGCTGTGTTGCCGGGAACCCCTCAAGTCCTCTCCTGGATTCCTTTGAAGTGGAGAGAGCTTGGAGGCTGGGAAGGTGTATTCCCGGCTGGCTCGAACCGTATCATTATCTATCCCACACTAATTCATCTCCAGTCCAAATTCCCGTAAACGTTCACGCTGACTAGGTGGTTTCATCATGTTGGGTCTCCTTTTTATTCACTTTACCCATCCAACTAGGATTCACTCACCGTCTCTCCATTTTAATCCACCATGGGATGTTAAGGAATCTTTTGATGCTTACACTGTACAAATGGAAGGGTGATGGTCACCACCTTCGTTAAATCTCAGCAACTGTCCCCCACGGCTCCCATGAAATGGCAAATGGTGGTCAAAGATAACAATCCTTCAGCTGCCTGGCTCCTTCCTACGGCGCATGCGTCCATCCGACTTCGTGATCAGGTGTGAATAATTTAATGGGGGAGGAGAGTAAATCTAAAGCATTTTGGCTAAAGCATTTTGGCTAAAGCATTTGGGCTAAAGCATGGGAGGTCATATCTGGGATCTTCTCGTGAATCTTGTACTTACCATCCCGTGGTAAGTGGTGCAGGGATTGATAATTTGGAAGCCAAATTTTGGGGGTGGACTAAACGGAAAATCATTTTTCAATTTTTTTTCGTTTTTTTCCTTCTTTCAGGATCCGAGAGGCTGATTGAAAATTTTGAAGGAAATCAGGGCAGTACGCGGACCCGCCCCTTTCCCATTTATTTTCCGCCTCCCCCGTACCTTTTTAGCCAAAGTCTCTCGAATTTAATTTACGTTCTTCCGTTCTTTGTTTACGGAGGAGGAAGCCCCAGCAGCCCTTGTTTTGTCTTTTCAATTTCCTCCCGATCAGTCCATGGTAATTTTCGTTGGAAAAGTGATGGTCATGGGATCGTCATGCTCATCATTAGTCTCTGTGCCCATTAAGGGCTAAGGGTATGTGAGTTCTGTCACCCTGGAGCTCTACCGGGATCCCAAGTCAAGGGATGGGACCGGAAGAGGAGGGGATTAATTGAAGCTCTCCACTAATTGGCAATTGCATCAGGATCAGAACCTTCCTGATTCTCATCTCATTTCTCACGACCACCCTTAGTCCTAATGGGGTACACATGCTACCCTTATGCTGCTTACAGAATTAAAACACGTTTTGTAGGGATTTAGTCACTGAATGAAGTCGGAGAAACTCATGACATCAGTTCACAAATTCAAAGCCCCACGGACTAAATTCTTCTCTTTTGTTCCTCTATTTTCAGATCTGAATCGGGTGGTGGAAGATGATTTGTGGGCGGCGGAGAGGCCGGTGGTTCCATCTCGGCCTGGGTCTCCCCACCCCCCTCCGACCACTCATCTTGGTCATGGCCACTCTAGTCCTTCTCCGTGGGGTCAAGCTGGAAGGAGCTCCAGCGAGCAAGTCAATCCAGTCCGAAGGCGGAAGTCCTGGAAGTCCAGTCATCTCCCAGTTTGTCACTCTCAACGCTACTTACATTCTCAAACATTTGGCCCTGGATGGAGTGACGGGACGCGTGTACGTTGGTGCTGTGAATCGACTCTATGCCCTTGACCAGAGTCTCCAACTCGAGGCGACGGTCCCTACTGGGCCAAAACTGGACAATCCCAATTGCCATGCTTCAGGGTGCTCAGTGCTGACTGAGCCTGGGACGAGCCCAACCCCAGAGCTCCTCACAAACAATGTCAACAAGGTCCTCGTCGTGGATTCGAGCTCGCGGACGCTAATAACTTGTGGTTCCGTGGTCCAAGGGGCCTGTCACAAGTACAATCTGACCAACATCACTCTCCCACCCGAGTTTGCACCCCACTCTGTCGCAGCCAATGATGAGGGGAGTTCGACCTTTGCATTCATTGGGCCTGCCAAGTACTCTGCCTGGGCCGTGAGTAACGTTCTCTACGTTGGAACAACATTTACGGCCAATGGTGACTTCCGCCATGACGTTCCAGCCATTTCCAGTCGGAACTTGTACAACTTGGACTACGCCGAGTACACTTTTGCCAAACAGAGCATGCTCCGGATTGACGTCAAGTACCGGGATCACTTCCTCGTCAACTACGTCTACGGATTCAATGCCTCCGACTACGCTTACTTTGTGATCCTCCAGAAATCCTCGTATCTCCATGGATACGAGGAGCAGGGCTACGTGTCGAGACTGGCCCGAACTTGCATCTCGGATGCCAACTACGACTCTTACACGGAAGTGACACTGGAGTGTCTCGGCCCCAATTCCTATCATCGTCCCCTCCCTGGAGCTACAAACTATAACCTTATCCAGGATGCGAAGATAGTCCCTGCCCGGGAGGACTTGGCTCGGAGCCTTGGGATTACCCCTGGAGAATTAGTTCTTGTCGGAACCTTTTCTACGAGCAAGGGGATCACGAATGAGCCGCAACCCGAGTCGGCCGTCTGCATCTACTCCCTTAAAGACATTGAGCTCAAGTTTACCGAGAATATTCACATGTGCTTCAACGGCAGTGTTGCGAATCGGAACATGGACTACATCTCAGGCCCCATTTTGGACGGGAAGTGTCTGGAACCAGGGGTAAGTCGGGATCTTTGGGCATGGGCCGTGCCGCACCGCGGCGGTGAGGTTGGGGTTTAATGGTTGGTCATAAAATGACTGAAACTGGGAGTGAACACAGGTAGATTCGTATCTGGACAAGGGAGCGAGCCTAGTCCAGGAGTCCAGCAGGGAGCAATGAGCATAGGCATGGAGTGAGAATTCTTTAATTCTTTCATTCCTAATTTGTAAGTCGGGCTGGAGGGTCCTGGAAGTACTCTTCTCGAGACACGAATGCCTTCCTGCGTACCACGGTGTGAAATTATGATTTGTAACCTTTTATTTTATTTCCAATTGAACCCCTTTTCATCTTTTCCAAATAAGGTCGTAAGCCGAGGTGGCCATTACTCCAGAAACAATGGAAAATGATCTCAAATTTGTGGTTGGAGGAAGGCGGGTGGGGCCCTACTTTGACTTATGTCCAAAACCCAACAAATTACATTCCTTGCCCTTTCCACAATGTCCGCCGCTCCTTCGCTCCAGCTTGTTTAGATCTCCAGATACTCAATTCCCAATGGCTCCAGCAACTGGAATGTTTTGGGCTCCTGGAGTCCAGGCAGCCCCAGTCCTAGGCACAAACGTTATTTCCATTTTCCCGCTGGAAGGAATTTCAATTCCATATCCTCCGCTTTCTTTTCCCAGAGACACATTTCAGCCCAAGATTTAATATTAGATAAACCAACCAATCACATTTTTAGGACTTTCTCCTCTCCTACAATTCTCCAGAACCTTCCGTCGTCACTCTCCAGAGTCCTCCACGCAACGTATTTTCTCCAGCCAGAAATGTAGGGAGGTCGCATTGATCTTCTGCTCCACTTCCAAGGAACTTCCAGGGAACTTCCAGGGAACTTCCAGGGAACTTGGATCCTTAACGCCCAGTACCAAAGTAGAAGGGTCCATGGGTCACTCCAGGAAAGTTTGCGAGACAGGGTCCAGGTGGGAACTTTGCGACTGGACAAAGTGCTGGAAACCGGTTCCGAGTTCTTAGTCTTGACACTGGAGGGACACGAGATGAGGTCAATGAGCCACTTTCCCTGAGGTTTAAGAGGAAGGAAATGGGACATTTGTGTCAGTTGGTCCAGGAAGATGAACTGGAACTTTTATAAGTTTCCACTCCATTGGACCTGGTTGACGGAAATGTGAGTTTCCAGGCACACTTCCTGGAGGATGTCGAATTTAGGCTTGGTACCTCCGCCGTGCTCCTATTTTCACAATTTTAAACCCCCCCGCTCTAACTGGGGGGTGGGGGGATTGATAACAATAGAATTTGAAGTCGTTTCCTGTCAGTGTGCCTAATCAGGGACAGAATGTCATCCCGTTGGGCCAGATTCCTCTCCAGCCCTCCTCGTCACTGTCAACGATCCTTCCTCGTCCGATCTTACCTTGACGACAATGGAAATGATGATGATGGAAAAGTAAGGTTGAGTGGAGACCAATTTCTACGGCGGCCCTTTTGTCCAGGAAGACCCTTTTCCCCGCCGTCTTAAATTCCGAACCTCCGAATTTTTAAGGGAGAGCTACTCGTAGTCCTTCGTTTTTTAGATGAAATTCTTCTTTGCCTTCAGGACAAGCACGGTCTTCTTCCTAGAAATGAAATATTGTCAGTGGCATTTCCAGTAGATTCAAAGTTCATTTAATATTTTCTCCAGAATCCTGGAGTCGGGAGAGGAGGAAGTAAGACAAGTTGAGCCTCTTGTTTGGGATTACAGTCGTAGTGACTTGTGTTTTAGTTAATTAGAGCCACTGCCGAATGGGAGCTCATTAGGGAAGGGGGTATGAATTAGGAGAAAGGAAACCAGGGTTGGGAAAGCATCGGGTACGGGCATACCATAATGGTTTGAGGTTTGTAAAGATGAGGAGATAGGAAGTAAGTAGTGAGGTTGGATTTGAATCCAATTGGACCTAAATTGGATCAAATGAAAGTAATAAATTCAATTCTTGTCTCAATTACTTTTCTGGGCTAAAGGAAACAATGGAAGGAAGAAGTTGGAATTACAGGATGCTGGAATTCCAGGCAAAAAGACAAGGAAGAGAGGAGGACTTTCACTACTTTCTCCCTCTCGCTCCATTTCTTTTACTTTGACTGCTAAACTGGAGCTAGGAGGAGAGAGGAGGGAGAGAAAAAAGGAAATCGAATCAAGAAACAGATGTTGACGGGAGAAAATTGACTAAACTTTATGTAACTACTCGGTGATTCCCTTTCTCTTTCTTTGCGGCTGGAAGGTTCTGGAAAAAGTTTGGCGTCTTTCCGACTTGCCAAGGAAGGGGCCAAATGAAAGTTACATTTAGTAGAAGAGGATGGCTAGTCCTGGCACTTTTCTCTGATAGAAAGTCAACTTAATCCTGGAATCAAGTGACAGTTTGGGGGGACTACTGCTGGAATGTGGTTACGCGCTGGAGAAGTTACGTTGGTTCGGGAAATTGATTATAAATCTACTGCTCAATCTCCTTCCTATAGTCCAGGAATCCTGGAGAACTTGATTCCATTAGATATGGCTAATTGTGGCTTTCTTTATTTTTCCAGGCTGCTGGGAATATTCCTAATTTCTGTGACGTGGGACTCAAGATTTCGGGCTTGAACCCAATCAGTGCCCCTGCCGGGATCGTATTCCCAGAGACACAACTCACGTCAGTGACATTGGGAACGACGGAGCAACACACTGTCGCCTTTGTCGGAACGCATTCCGGTCTCATCAAGAAGGTGAGCGGACACCTTCCTAAGGACACACTTCCATTTCCGGTCCTAACGGCCATCACTCCCTTTAATTGTGCATAATTGCTCAGCCTGGGTCTCTTCCTGTCCTTAGAATGTCTTCCCTCATTATCCGCACGCACCTGAGCCCCATCCCTTGTTTTACTAAATGAGTCTCTTGTTAAGGAGAATGTCCTGCCACGTGGAGTGGGTCTAATTGCAGTGTAATTAGATCCCTTTGTGGTGTCATTTCCGTGGCGCAGGCGCAGGGCAGGGGCAGTGCGATGGCCACCCGTGATCTCAAATTAAAATTAATTCAGAAGGTTTTATGAGACAGATGGAGGAGATGAAGGGCCGCCGTAAGAAGTATAGGAAGGGGGTGAAGACCCTTTGTCTGTCCATGGATTCTTAAGCAAGCGTTAAGGTTCTAAATGGAAGGAAGATGAGTCCCCGGTTAGATCCGGCGTGTTTCCATTGGAATGTTCGTTTCCTTTGTTATCCCCCGGCACTTTCATTGTTGCCCCGGTCGCCCCGGTCGTTGGGAACTTCCCGTTGGAGTCAGGATTGTTATTCAGGAATCCCTGGACTTCTCCTTGTGGATAATTTTATGAATTTTTTGAAATGGATGGAGATTGATGGACTTTTTTTCCCCACTTTTACTTTAACAGGTATTCTGGGGTAATAATTGGAAAAAACCTCCACGTTAGGATCTGTTTTTTGTGCGTTTCCTTTGAGAGCGTCGGCGGAAGACACTCGACAGTTCATCATTGTTATCCAAGTCCTTTTCATTTGGTTAATTTTTGAGTCATCATCCGTCATTTCATTGTGGATTGTGGTGGGAGGTTGGGCTCATCATTCCCCCCGTTCATAATGGAAGATGTGAGTGAATTTAAGGGAATCGACGGATGGCTGAGTCCATGTCCGGAGGCAGTCCAACTCGTAGTCTCTTGTAAGAAAGGATAACCAAATGGATCTCCGTTGTTATTATTTACCTACCTGGAGCCATTAGGGGGCTTAATGGGAGGTTCATTCCATATGGAAACAGTTAATTTCACAAAGTGTCTTCCGTAGCTGAGACACTTTGGAAGGATACGAAGATCCGACACCACCACAACCACCGCCAGCACTACCATCTCCATCCCATTTTCCACCTTCCCAAAATGGAAATCCCGAGTAGCTGGATCCTCCAGGGGAGTCTTTTTCTTCTGAAGCTCAAAATCCAAGCTCCCATTGTAACCACTCTGGAAAAGGTTACGGGAGCAATAAGTCGTCGGCAGGAGACAAAGGGATCATTTTCATATTTCCCTCCTGGAGGCTCCAGGGTTCCGGAAGTGGTCCAAATGTCACCCTCTGCCTCTTGTGTAGTAATTAGACAAGGCTGGCAGAGTTGGGAATTCAATTCTACCTGGAGAGGTGACTGAGGAATTCCATGGGATCGTATTCTCCTCATTTATTTCCTTCAGTTGACTGGACCTGTCCAATTGAGTCCTCCCACCCATTCATCTTCCACCACCAGCTTGCTATGGGCTTCTTAAACGTAAACTTACGTCCAAGTCCACTTGCGGAACCCCTTGCGTTCAGGAAAAAGTGGAGTTGGATTGTAGATTGGGAAGATGTTAGCTTTGCTTAGGGGCATGGAATTAAATGGGCGGGGTTTTATGGCTTTTAAATTTTATGCAACGTTCCACACCTCTCCTCTTCGTCTTGTTCTGCTGGTCTGGAAGGAGGGAGCAGCGCCTTGTCTTGTCCGTGTCTACCCGTGTTCCTTGGGATCAGCGTACAAGTCCAGGATGGTGAGGAGGGTTCAAGAGATCAAGATGAAGAAAGACAAAAGTGTCCATTGTAAATCCTAATCTAACGATTATGAATCTCATCATCAACGGCTGGATTCCAGTCTCTTGTTACTCTCCCTAAAAAATAGAGGCTGAAAGGGATCCAAACACGTTCCTTGGGTTCCTTGGCTCCTTTTCCTGGGTTCCTTTCCTGAGTATCCAGTTTAGGTTGGAAGATGTGGGTAAATTTTTATGGGCCTCCAGTCTTGTCCATTTAAAGTTTCCATTATTCCATGAGTCTCATTATTTAAGAGGAAAAGGGACCCCTGAGATGGTCAAATAGAATTAGATCCCCCTTACCTTCCATTATTATCCAAAGGAGACTCTTTTTTTGATATGTTTGGGGGGAATGGGGAATGGAGTGCATAGCCCTAGTTAAACCAGTGTGAGTAGAGATTCCATCAGTTTAATCTGGATTTCCACGGTGGTGGGGAAGGAAACCTGTTTTCTCCATTGTTACATTTTCCTTCCATTATTCGATGATCCAAATGGGTCCTCCTCCCTTAATGCTTCTTTAATTTAATGTTTGGAAAGCACAAATTAAAGGATGTTGAGTGGGAGATAAGGATTGGACCTTTCAAATTGAATTCCACCACGTTTACTTTACTACCTCGGTAGGAGGAGGAGCATGTCGTCCTAATGCATGCATACCCTGCTACGGCTGGAGGAATGGAGGGAAGACTTGAATTTACAAAAGTTGGGCCTAAGGAAGGACGCGTAACCTCCGCCGTTTGACATCTGTCTCGAAAGAGGGCCTAATTAAGTAGGTGGGTTTTGGAGGGAGAATACAAAAAATTGAGGGCAATGGAATTGGGATTCGGTGGTTAAGGAGGCCGGCAACGCACCACTCGACGCTATTTTCTAGCCCCTTGGCATTGGGAAACATGGTGTAGGCCAGGAGCACGAAGCACCTTAATTCTTAATTGCAATGTAATTCCTTCCTCAAAAACTTACATGGGTTCAAGCCTAATTTCTCTGGGAGCTATCACGGATTCACGGATGGGCATGACAGGAGCTCTGACATGTGTCCATCCATCCAATATCCCCATGAATTAAAATCCTTTGTGTTGGCCATTGCCCGGGAGTGCGAGTATGGAGAAAGATCCAGTTTTAATGGACGTCTGTCCATGGAGATTAAATTCATCTTCTTCGGGACATCATCTGGACGCAGGGGATTGCGAGTGATGAAGATGATTCGGGATAAATTGGAAAGGGATTCAGTTTTAATTCCATTTGGAATTGGATTAGAGGGGAATCCATGTGCCCATATGTGGTAGCTTGGATGCATTTTCCCCGTAAGACATTTTGGGTACTTACTTTCTCCACCTGGTGGACTTGGACCAATCACTTCAAATTTAACAATAATTTAGTAAGGAGGATTTTGCGGAAGAAGGATGGAAGGATCTGGGATGATGAAAGTGGATGCCCAATTTAAAATTTGGCGGTTTGTGGGAATGGGTGATGGTGGGGTTTTTGGAAGGATCTTTCCCTTGGATCTCAATATGATTAGCTATGTATCTCTTTTGATGTGAAAATGTACCCAGGAGGGGCATTGAGAAGAAAAGACCCCCTTTCTGCATAAAATAAAAGTTTTTTTTTGGCTGCTCCCTTCCCTTTTTAAGATAAAAATTTAAGGAAAGTGCATCATCGACTTTCCCCCTCTCCGAAGTAAAAACTTTTCACTTTTAGGTCTACTCAAATGGAAGGGCTCTTTCATGCCCATATATGCTCACCCATCTTTTATACACTCCACTCTACTTATTCAAAATGTAATGAGGCTCCAAGGTATTTCAGTCCAAGCATCAAACCTCGCAAAGGCCCTAGGTTGAAACGAGCCAAATTTCAACCCCGGGTAGGATTGAACCCGCGTCGCCGCCTGACACTCTCACGTCCTAACCACTCGCCTAGGAATCTGTGTCTCTTTTCCCCCCTAATACCCTCCGTCGCTGCTTCAAAATTCTCCTGCGCCGTTAAAGGCGCCGCTAACGGCGGTTGTTTAGAAACTCTGTATTGAACAAAGTTAAAAGTAAAAAAAAAGTGGACTGCATTGACCGGGAATCGAACCCGGGTCGCCCGCGTGGCAGGCGAGCATTCTACCACTGAACCATCAATGCTAGAATTGTTATCCTCTTTGCAGGATTTGCTCATTGTTGTGTTTGTTATTATTAGAATTGAGAGTACGTGGGATGACTGCGTCTCTCTGCCTGGTTGCACTCCGGTTTGATCTTGATGTTGGGTCTCCCTTGGGGGATTTCTTGAGGTTTGTAAAAGAAGAAGGAGTTGGTGTGTTCGTGGTTATAAGGTGGAAATGAATTGCTTTCTCCGTTTCTTGGAGTGAATTAAGATTTCTGAAGTGGTTGGTGGTCGTGGTAGACTAACTGAAGGGAGAGGGAAAAGTGGAAAGGGGCTGTGCATAAAGGACGTCCACGATTTTACACGAT
This sequence comes from Anurida granaria, assembly GCA_034694825.1. Classification (NCBI taxonomy): domain Eukaryota; kingdom Metazoa; phylum Arthropoda; class Collembola; order Poduromorpha; family Neanuridae; genus Anurida; species Anurida granaria. Next base: position 18,350 of record JAQIWD010000587.1, read on the forward strand.
TTTTGGACCCCTCCCTCCTCCCCTTATGCACGTCCACCATTTATTGTCCACGATGCGGCAAATTCTCCAGACCCCCCCCCCCCTTCCAGCCTGGACGTCCTTTATGCAAAGCCCCAAAGGAGAGTGAAAGTGAAGAGGTGTTTTCCTTTTTTATGCTCCTACAAAGTAAAAAGGGAAAGCGAGGACACAGCCCAACTTATCATCACCATAAATGCTCCATTATGAAATCCTATTCTACTCAAATCTTTTATGACACGGGAATGGAGGACCCTTAAATTCTGGATGGGTCTCTGGGGGACTTTCACCACCACCACCACCATCATGGATATAAATCCCTCCTCACCTGCTCCCCCGCCCTTGTGACCTTGCTCCACCCGTATCTGGGCAGATAGGTCTGGGGTGGTGGGGGCGGTGTTCCGTCCAAGGCCCGAGTGAAGGGTTGAGTGACCTCTAATAAAAGACCCCATGTCCTGGTCTCTCATTACTTGGCTCCTGGCAGAGCAGAAAGTGTTTGTGGGATGATAAATCCTTCCAACGCTGCTGGAAGGATCCAAAATCTTCTTTTCCTGACCGCAATGACACTAATCTCTCTCCTCTTGGTCCAATGGGAGTGCAAAGAAGGGAATGAGGAACAATGACAAACAAGTTTCTTTATTCCCTCCCAGCATCTTCTTCCTTACTAAACACCACTACGAGGCTCTTCCATTCTGAATGGAATGGAAAAAATCTTGTTTGACTTTTGACTGGAAGATGCAAAAATGGAGGGAGGTTCGGTCCCTTTGTCTGCCTGCCATTCTGGTCGTACTCTGTGGTTGGTGGGGTCTTGTCAAAGTAAGGGAACATACTTAAATTATATAAGCATTATTTAGCCATTTTGCACCCCACCCTCCCACCCCTTATGGGAGTTTA
>JAQIWD010000588.1:0-19234 GCA_034694825.1 Anurida granaria
TGGTACCATGTTGCTTGCCTTTATCAAAACTCAGATGAAGCGCAAGGAGCAAATTGCAAAATTGCAGGTAAAGTGTCACAAAACGCGCTCGTGACACAAAAGCATGGCCATTGCGTTACAATACCCAATTGCGTGCTTTCCTTCCAGGACAAAATCAATGCAACAAAGGCGGAGTTGGCAAAAACAGAGAAATCGCTGGGCTGGAAGCAAAGGATGGGCGTTTTCCAGGTAAGCTGAGCCACATTGCCAGCGTTGTTGCTGCAGCGATGCATTTGCGCTGAAGCATCTATTGCGTTTCCGTCCCATAGGTCACTTGGCTCCTCCCTGACCACGGTGGGATTTACACCTACAACGGTTCCAATCCGCTGCCGCCGTGTCACCGCCACCGCTACTCGGTCGTCTTGAAGAATCCCGTTGGAATTTCCCAGGGACAGTTTGACATCCTCTCCAGCATTCCAGCTTACGAAGGGCAGGAGCAAGTGGCTGACCAAGTGGCTCCCCGATTGTCAGAATTAGGTCAACGGCTCGTTTGGTCCAATGCCAAAAATATCCAGTGGATGAGGGATGATGGGATCCACATGAAGTCTATCATCAGGGCTCAAGTCAAGAAGGAGCTGAAAGAACACAAGAAAAAGACTGGATGAGCTCTGGACGTCTTTAATTTCTGAGACAAGCACTGGAGACTGGACATAAACCACAGTAAAGTACGACTGGAATTTCATGTTCTCAATTTCTCAAGCATCAAGGGGTCATTTGTCTTTGGGTGTAGCCAGTCACTTTGGGTTAAAAAACTTTCCAATTTGTCCACAAGTGCCCCTCCCTGTTTATCTTGTTCATTTGAACGAAAAGTCTTGTCGGCTTGAAAGTAATTCTCAACTACTTTGCTGTACATGGAGAAAGACAAAGTGATCTTCTCCATTTGCATAAAGTTTCCGTCAAGGGTATCAAGTTCTCTACAAGTCGTACGAGAATGTCCGACAGGAATGAAGTCCGTGGTCTCAGGTTTCTATAAATGGATGACATTGTTTCAAATTCAACAAATCTTGGAGCTTTTGACGAAAAAGTTCCAGTGAAGCTAACTTTCTGGACAAAACTTCGAAAACGAACTGCTTTCTATCATGAATTGACTTGTGCCGGATACCCGAGCTAATTTACGTTTTTTTGCACTCAACAAACAATGGCTTGAAAGCTTGCGAAAAGACGCCCCCTGACTCAGCAACGTGGGTAGTTAACTTATGCAAATTTTTGCAACCCTGCTCATTATCACCACCACCTGGAAGCTGACAGGCTACTTGATCTTCTGACTTTTCCAACCTCCTCGTTTGCGTTTTGAATGGCATGACGCAACTTTCCCATTGTTGGTCAACTTTTTGCCGAGATACCTAAATGTCTGAAATCCTTTCAAAAACACGGTTTTCAGTCTCTAAGTTTTTGTTGTTCTCTTGTATCCTTTTGAAAGCTTTTAAGAAGAATCTGAACAAAAACAATACCACAAATTGCAAGTCGTAAAAACTTAACAAAAGAGAACAATTAAATGCTGAGGTAGTTTAGGTATTTTTGACTTTTCTTTTGTGTCAGTTGATTTATGAGGCCAAAGACCACTGCGGCCACGTCAGAAGCATGTCAGAATAGTTGCTTGGAATTTTACCATTGCAATTTGGAATTGTGAAACTTGAAATGAGCGAAGCACTGGACCGATTAATTTAAGGCGTGAATCAAGAATTACTCTTTGCGTCCATCATCCCATAACTTTCCATTTCGATTATGTATGGGCGATTATGCAATCTCATGGACCTTCCAATCAACTTGCAAAGATCGGATTTCAATTGCATAATCGTTATTCCTGCCAGCTTCGCTGGGAATTCGTCACAATCCGCGGTGTAATGACTCATGAAATGCGAAATCCCTGAAATATTTGCACACCTACAAAGGATTTTTTAGCTTTATTTCCTCCTACCGCCATTCACATCCCTTAAACAAAGAAAACTTGAATCATTGTTAGTATCATTGGAAGGTTAAATCCTCCTTGATTAATTACTTGGCAGTGTTTGTCTCCTGACTCATCTTTGTATGTCCTCCTCCTCCCTCAATGGAATTTCTTTTGTGTTAGTGATGGCTAACGAAGTTCCTTTTGGAATTCAGTAGCTGGTAAGTTAAGGTCCTTTACAGCCAATGACACAATAAAAGGAGAGTAGGACCAGGACGGACATCCAATCTATCAGTCAAAGTGAACTAAAAGTCTTTTGTCGCCTTAGAAAAAGGGCGTCGTAAGAGAGACTGACTGCCAAGTAAGTTAGGAAGAAGGACAAGAATCCTTTGAAGCCAAGGAGTGTTTTCTATTCCTTGGTCGTCACTCCTTCTAAGAAAATGATTGATGATCCCTTCTCAATAAAGAGGGAAAGTTTTCTTACAAGAAGTTGAAGAGGCAATCCAATCCAATAATGAAATCATGATGATGTCTTATAGTAGCGTAGAGTGAGTGGTGGCATGGGAAGCGACAGCACCAGCGACAATCGCTTCTCGGGGCTGATGGATCTTTAATGGTTCCAGCTCCTAATGTAGTGTAACAAAAGTTGGAAATCTGAATATTAGTCAGCTCCCCCTCCTCCTTTTACCATCTTGGAAGATCTTGACAGTTTCGCTGGAGCTTTTTGATACACTGGAGGAATGGACCACGGATAAAAAGTCACGTAATAACAGGAGGTGTCGTCAAGCAATTCATTCAACTGATCCCAAAAATGCTCGTCTTTGTAGCTTTTGGTAAAAAAAAACGTCCAGTCTCAACAGTCACTGCAGTAGAAAATTAGTGGTGAAATGATGTGACAAGTTATTTTCAAAGGGTTAGCAATTACAAAATGAACAAATAAAATGAGCAAACAAAGACACTTTAGACATAGACTATCAATGAAGCAAACCCCCATTGATAGACTATGCTTTAGATTATCTGAACGAGTAAAGGATTTTGATTATAATTTTACTAATGTTAGTTACCTGGCGTTAAAATTAGCAAAATATGGATCTGAAATGGAAACATTCCACAAATTCGATCTGAAATTACAGAAAGTGTGGTCTTGATCAACAAATTACCAACCACTACCATAGCATTGTTATTCCAGTGTACGAAATGGGATTTCTCCAGTCCAAACCCAGAGAATGGGAATTCATTCCATGAACCTCAATTCCAGGGATGATAAGCTGGAGAAGTGTGCAAATGAAATCATATCATTTCTGCTACACAACTTACCACTACACCGGAAGCCATTGGTGTGAGGCAAACCCCACACTTTGTACACTGGAACATGGGGAAAGTTCCCATGAACGCTGGCGGAGCTTAAACAGAAGAAGCTCCTGTTTCTCCGAGGGGAAAACTTCGCTCGATCGCTCCCTGATTCCAGTGCGTTTCTACTTGAATTTTCAAATTCAGGCACACGCATCCAACCCAGCCCAATGTAGCTTGGTAGGATGGAAGTTATCTGGTTCCCTTTGATGTTTCATCTTGTTTGCATATCAAGATCCAATCCCAATCCCCTCCAACTCTTCCAACAAAAGGAAAACTGTCAAAGCCCCGCCGAGGTTGTAGGGAAGATGTTGATGCTGACAAGGTAGTCTTGTCTTACCACCTTACAACTTTACAACACCACCGCCGTTCCCGCACGGTGGGTTGTCGGGTACCAAACAGCTTCCTCACCAAGCTTTCCACGGGAATCTCAACCTTACCCCATGCTTTCACCGCTGCTCGTACCTCATTTTGAAGAACTCGGACTTTCACCGCGACCGTCATTCGTGCTGGGTGCGGCGCCCGTAAAAATGAGATCCACATCCTTAGGATCCTTGAAGATGAAGGTGTGCTACATTGCCAAAATTTAATGAAGGGATTAAGGATGTCTAAGTAGGCTGGCGGGGTTGAAGGGCACTTGAACGCTTTCCACCTCCGGAATGTAACACTTTGACACTTCAACTGCGCCATTGTTGTTTGATTTTACCACATCAACAATGGACATGACATGACAAGTATTCTCGTATTATTGTTATTGTTAGGCAGGAAGTTCGATGGTGGGAACCTCTGGGCTCCACGTGTGTTGGAATTAGAATAATTTTCAAGAGTTTTAGAATAAATACATGGGAGTCGGGAGTGATTTTATATCCTACCTTGGAAGGGGATTAAAGTTTCCCCTCCAACTTTCCTCCCCACCCCCAGAAGTGGATCTTAAATCAACAGAATCAAAATGTAGAACACGGGAAGGGAGTTCAATCTTGTTTAGATTAGAAACTACTTTACGTTCTTCCCCTGTCAGATCCAAGTCCAAGAAGTTTAGTCTATTAATAATTCTCAAGATCTTCTTCTCATGTCATGTCAGTTTAAATTTGATCTTCGTACCTTGACCACCTGCTTCCTCAGACGACCCACCGCGTAGAATTTCATTTCAGGAAGGCCTCACCTCTAATAACTCTCACACCCAAGGAAGGGCCAAGGAAGTCTGCGGGATGAAGGAGGTGAAGCAGCAGCAGCACGGTGTGAATTTCGACGCTTCTCACGTGTCCATATTCGGCCTGGATCTTAATTAAGGTGTAGCCATTTTTCTGCTGCTCCTGGAGGATTTTTAATGGAACCGGATGCTTTCATTCATCTTCTTCACCCATGTCAAGTCAGTGGGAGGACACGCTGAGAATTTTGGAATCGAGGAGGTAGAACAGGGCAGGCATAGCAGCCCATTAGGACTGATTTTTAGTGATGGAGATGAAATTGACTAAAATTGAATTTGAAATCAGTCGACTGATTCCAGAAATCCATGAATGATTGGAATCGTAAATTAGATTGCGGAGAAAGTCGCTTTCTCTTCTGATTGGTCCCCATCATCTTGCCTCCGTGGCAGGATTGGTAAATACGACGACTGGCTACTTGGCGGCGACATTTACCGACGACTGGCTACACTGGCAAGAGTATCGAGTGTTGATTTGTTTCATCGTTATCTCCCCTATGCGCTTCATTGCTTCGGAAGGGAACAAAAGTGAGACATTTCCGCTTTCCTGCAGCCAGTCGTCTCTCCATTGGTCCAATCAGAATGAAAGTTACAAAACTTGGTTTCCATTGAGGGATGAATAAGAAAGTGAAAGGGACTCCAGTGAAAGTCTCACTTTCAACTTGAAAGGAATGTTTTCCCCACTCCCTTTGTTCCCTTGATCACAACAATAGAAGGAAATGGACTCCGCATCCCCTCGAACCTTCTAAAGTTACTCTCCAGGAATTTTCAAATCCCTTTCATAAAAAGTTTACTACCACTCCGAAACTTGAAAAGGAATTTTTTGATTTTGAAAGTTTTGAAATAGCCTAAAGGCTTTTTGGGTTTTCCTTCTGACTTTACGGATTTCCTCCGGTTAATCATCCGGTCCATCCTGATAGCTAATTTCCAATTGCAGTTTCTGTACAATCTTACCGAAAAACTAGCAAATGGCGCGGAGATGACCCTTCTTGAAACGAAGGTCATCCTCGTCCCCTTCTGTCCCAACTGGAGTCGTCATCAATTTTCCATTCCAGTGGACATGGCCCTTTGGACGTCTCTTCTTCATCTCTGCATTTGATCTTATCATCCCCAGAATCCCCTCCACTCAAATCCTGGCTATGATTAATTGGCTTAATTTCTTTCAGCCCAGCGCAGCGTCATAAGGACCAAACTGCAGTTGCATGTCACTTTCCCCTTCCTGACATGTCAGAGGATGCAAGATGCAACTGTTGTCATACTGCACTGCCCCCCATCCCTGGTTATGAATGACTGGAAATCTCTGTTGGCAGATTGAATTGAAAACACAGAGGAGAGAGACATGTCCACCCTTCCCCTGCCGCTGTTGTTGGTACTCGTGAATAATGTGAAAGTAATGCCATGTCATATGTCATGTCACCTACGACGGTAAGGGACGGGGAAAGTTATCTCAAATCCAAAATGGAATGAATACATTACTCTTGAACACTCTTTATGCTGGGGGAGTACTGGCGGTGCTCTGACGTGACTGCTGCTGGGGTCATGTATTACCACCTTCCCCCATCCACATCCGGTGGTGGTGGTGCTGGAAACACTTTCTCCAGCAGCCTCCTACCGTTTTTTACTCTCATCACATCAATGATTTATTGTTAATTTTTTTACACCCTCGCATACATGATTTCGGTTCATTTCAATCCTAAAAGGAGGGTGGGGAAAAGGTACTTTCTCCCCCCCCCCCCCGAATTCCCTCCCTTATTATTTTCCCGCTGTTACACAGGATTTCATTCTTATCAAGTAGATGCGATTAGGAAAGTGATGTAGTGACTCCAGGACTCCGAACCTCCTGGAACTTCCAGTCTGGAAGGGTACTGGAAGGGACTAAAAATAGGACAGATCCCATCTTGGAGAATTGTGTTCCTTTCACCCTGGTGATCTGACGGGGGTTAATGCCTGGGAGTAGAGAAATTCGGAGCACTTTCTTTAAGTCATGGTCATTTAACATGTGTCAATGAATAATAGGGAGGGTGGTCCCTTCCTTTCTTCTTTGAAGCCATGCATGGTTGCTTGTCCCATTTGAAAAGGAAATTGGCAAAGTGGGCCATAACCCACGAAAATGGAAATCAGGAACCAGAACTTATGGAAACCGGGAGTCGGGGGAGTCATGGTTGCCTTTGCAAAAACAGGGAAAGCGACCAATTTATATGTAAAATATGCAATGTGGTTTCTCTGGTCTCTGCCAAGAGGGAAAACCACCAAAGGAAGATTCAACTTTCTTTTCTTCCTGCCGCTGCTGCTACCCCTGGTGAAAGTACGCAGAGAAAGCATGGAGTGACATTTTGAAAAATACGCTACACATTAGATTCCAATTTCCAATGGAAGAAACTGGACGGGCTGGAGCTGGAGTGAGTGAGTTATGAATGGGTGACATTTCCCATTCGGCCCAAAAGTTTAAACCTTTTCCTGCTTGCTTTTCCAACGGTCCTTCCACGGTGCCTCCACGGTCCACCACCATGGGAGAGAAAACAAGGACTGGGTCGTCGACTTATCGTTTCTGTCACTGGAGAACTTTTCCAAAGGGAAAGAACAAAGAGAAAGTAACGGACCATGTTTACAATACGCGTGGGACCGGCGACCGCAATAAGATACACGGAAACGGTTCCCTACCGCCGCGGCGTTTTCTATCTCTTTACCGGTCGTCTTGTTTTTTGTAATAAATTCCAGCGCTACCTGATCTCATTTCACGATCAGCGCCCTTGCATCCAAATTAGGGCCCCCGAAATCTATGGCCTAGATTGCAAAGTTCCAAATTGAAACAATGGAGGATCGATCCAGGTTTCTAGGATTTTCCAGCAATCCAGCATTGTTCCAGTGCCAAAAATCTCCATTTGCATCCCCATCCAAAAACTCTGCCAACAATTTAATGACACTCCTGAAGAGATTTTGGTCTGTGAGACAGGTCACGCAAGTGGGGGGCTGGAAGGGGACAGCTAGAAAATGGTGTCAGATTTATCAGTGTCGAGACAGGGGAGGTTGGGAACTTGAGCTAAGCTCCTGGTAATATACAGCCCAGCGGGTATGTCCCAGGGAGCATAAAAAGGCGACATTTTTATTCCAGCATTTCTCCAGCCAGCCAGGAGGACTGCCTGATGGAATCCACCGCGAAAACTCATTTCCTTCCCTTTCTCCCTCCAATCGCTCCTAGGATCGTGATTTTGGCCCTTCCTGTCAGGTCCTGTTTTTACAGTCCCGCATCCTCGCGTCCATATTTTTCTTCCTGAGGCTAAGCTGCATTCTAAGTAGACAATAGTGACTGCCCCCGAGGGGAATTCCAGGAGCGTTCCAGCATTCCTATATTCCCTGGAATCTGACTTTATCCGGGTAACCTACTTTTCCAGCTCGCCTTTCCTCCTTGCTTTTCCAGCTTGTGCCAATTTACAATCCACACAACCCTAGCAGGATTACATGCAAAGTTTGTCAAGCCCCCAACGGAGGGGGTGGGGGGTAGAAAACTCGCAGTGTTGGAGGTTGGAGGTCCTCTTGGTGGGACCATAAGGAGGACAGGGTTAATTGTTGCCATGATTTATTGACTTCCAGCAGAGGGAAAAGGATCCACTGGGTCGTGTATCTGTTTCAACCGAGACGCTCCGCACAATGTGCCCCTCTTGTCCAATTCCCCACAATTATGGGAATTATAATTATAAATTATGATGATAGGGAGTTCACGACTCGTTTTCATGATGGAGACGCCCGACGACCATGTTCACGTTCCTAGCCCTGTCGATACAGGGCTAGAGGAGCAAGGGAAGGGAGTGAGGGCCATGAATTGAAGTTAATCATATTGTTTAAAGATGTTGGAGATGAAGGGACAGGGTAATGGGATTTGATACTCTGAGAATAACTTAAGAAAGATCCAGGTGATAAGGAGATCCTGACTGGTTGGATACCTATGGGAAGATCATCGATTCATTCCCAATCCCCATTCCCATGTAACGAAACCTCCTGTGGAGAGGTCCAAATCCTACGAGTAGTAACACAAATTCAAAGACAAGACAATTGATTAATCGATCCGACATGCCGACAAGGAGTACTTGGAAAGAGGATGGAATATGAAGTCCAGAATTATTGAGCAATCCAACATGGATTCGACTGTCAAGTCAAGGTCCTTTCTCCTTTCCATCCTCAAGGTCACCACAGGAGACATTTCCCGGTTAAACTGAAAGCACGACAACTGTAAAGCATGTTGACCATCCTTGGATTATTCAACGCCACGACCTTTGCTTTCACTATTTTCCAATAATCAATCCCCATTTTCTTCCTGATCGTGCCAACACATTAAATAAATTGGTATGCACAGTCTGGAAAATGGCACTCGCCAAATGTCAAGGTCTTTTCCAATTGCTACTGTACACAGAAAGGGAGTTGGCGTGGATGAAAAAGGAAGCTCAGTTGAGTAATCCATCAATTTGCAGCTGAAAGTGAGAGTTTAATAATTGAGGAAGGTGAATCGGGTTGAATTTAATTGAGGGAGTAACTTATGAAGGAAGTGGTTTTGTTAATTTCAGCTTGAAATTCAGGTAACTTTCAACCACCACCTTCTTTATCATTCCTTAATGTTACAGAACACTTTGGCAAATATTAACAATTATGCACACAAAAAACGATTAGAGTGGCATTCCGTTCGAGCTGAAGCCAATTTGGTTTAGATTGAAATGGAAAGTTATTGCGATAATTGGATGGGGGAAGCCTTTTGTGTTATTAAAACTAGAGCGAATTCCCACCCTCTGCAAAGTGGTTTCCCTTTCCTTGCGTGAATATTAAACGAGATTTGTATTGGGAATGGGATCGATTGGAAGATTGTTTGGATTGATTATTTATGCAAATATCTCCAACCTTTCCCTCTTGTTTTTGACACTGCGGCAAAATTGGAAATGGAAGTGTCTCACGGGGTTCATTGGCTTCTTCTTCTAATTTATGGAGCACGGGTGGTGTGCAAGGATTTATTGATTGGCAAAAATTAATTAACGCAGCTGTCATCTCACCTGCCATGCCAATCACAAACTGTAGCCACTCTTTGCAAGTTTTTTGCAATGGCGTCAAATTAGATGCGAACTGCATCAAATTCTGAGGGAACTGGAGCAGTTTGCTGCTCTTCCAAAATCAATTTGTTTGCTAAATCTTCCATTTCTGTATTACTGCATGTAATTGAAGTGGGAAGATGGAAGTGATGTGCGGTTAGATGAAGTAGAATGGGAAATTTAGATTGATGTGAGGCACTAAAGGACGCTAACGAGCTAAATTGCCTCTCCCTTTCCTTTCTCACTTGAATTGACACCTGTTAATTCGAAAGACAAGAAGAGGAAGAAGAAGAAAGGGATTTCATGTACCAGAAACTATTTCGGATTTCGTGTCAAGGGGACATGGCGAACGGATCTATTCTACTAGGATTCCAGGCTTCCTCCAGCTCCCATTCTCCAGTTTCCAATTATAATTAAAAACGTGTCTCCAATTTCATCTTTCCTGTCCTCCCTCTGTCATCTTCTCCAGTTGAATTTTATGGATGATGACTTTCTCCTTTCTTCTCCACCCAGGGACAACAGACCCAACAACAGTTTGAATTAAAGCTTCGCTTTGATCAATTTCTTCCAATTTCCTACCAATTGAAGCCTAAGCGATGGAGGAAGGCTGAAATTGTTGACAGGAGGGAGGAAGTGAGTAGTTTTCTATTACGGGACTCAGGAAACGGCAAAACTGTGTCTCTGTGTCTCTCGATTACGGGCACTTCCGGTTATGAAGTGCCGCTCGTCCTTTAAAATGAGGTGTAATAAGAGCATCTTCCCTGCCATACAAACCTACGGAATGAATCCCATCATCATTTTTTTTAAACTTTTTGTCCCCAACTGTCCTTAAACTCTCTCGTCCGTCGTGTGAAGTCAAGGATGGGAAGACACGTTTCAGAAAAGTCATCAAAAGATGCAAAGGAATAAAAAAGTGAAGAGGATCCTTAAGTAGTGAAGTCTTCGTAATAAAAATTACAGCACAGAGTTGTCATCTCTTTAAGGAAATGGGGCAGAAATTTATGATGGAATCCTGTTGGAATGTGGCACACACACAACTAAGTTTCACGGTGTCGCCACCGATGCGGTGGTGGGAAATAGTCTAGATGGCGTCCAGTTGGGGATTTGAATGCGTATCCAATCAAATCAAGGGAATTCGAAGATCTTACATCAGCAGCCTTGCCATGGATTCATTGATCTGGAATCCATTTCTTGAGCCCAGCACGTCCGCCCACCGATCTTCCCCTGGCTTCCAGGATCTTTCCAGGCCCTGGAAAGATTCGATTTGAATGACTTGGCCAAAAAGTATTATTGAATCGAGGCTCTTTGTACCAACGCGTGTTGTTGGGTCTTTGGTTTTGAGGTTTTCCTTCAAGAATTGTACAGTGGTTGGAGGACGTGCTACCAATTCCTTTGGATTACGCCACGTCCTTCTGATTTTATCCACGGGTTTTGTTCCGGATTCTACATATCGGAGGAAATCAAGCGGTGACGGTTCAGCCGAGCTCCTTAGACCCCCGCTACCTTACCACTTGGTCGAGGAATCCTGGTGGTTGGCCCACTACACTCAACTGACGTTCATCAAAACATCTCATCAGAGGACAAAAGCCCCACTTTCAAAGTTTCTGGAAGCCCTCACACCTTGGCTATTGTTATGCTACTCAATTTTTTACTACCCACAGCCAACAACCAGAAGAAGAAGAATGGGCCAGAAAGCCTTTTTTGTAGTTCTTGATCTTTGCTACGTCCCTCCCTGGGTCCTGGAATCTTCCTATCTGGAATAGAAAGGGAATTTGGGTACTTGGAAGTTTTGGGCGTGTCGTAAAACCATTTTTACACAAATTCATAAGGGCCTACAAGATGACGTGAGTTATTTTTAGGGGAAGTTGGAGAAGGGCATAAGATTGGCTACGGCATGACCGTGCTGGAAATGAATAGAACTCGGCTTCCTTTTAAGGTTTCTGAAGTGATTTCCAGTGGTTGGGGTCGTAAAGGCAGAGGCGGTTCGTTGAGGATTCCCAACACCCGAACCCATTGAATTGAACAATACCCACTGTGTGGATCCACATTGTCGTGTCTCGGGGTTTAAAAGACGCTTTGGGTCATTCCTCATAGGAGCGTAGGGTTGTTTTGAAGGATATGAAAATGAGGGCAGTGAGCCATGAAAATCTTCAAAGATTTTTAGTTTCCCAGGCTTAAATGGTGGTTTCTTGAGAGCCGATGCCGAATCCGATCCCTTTCGTGCCCAAATTAAATGTTTAATCGACCACAAAAATGTTTTGGGGTAAAAAAAAACGTCAGACCTCAGAAAAGTAAAAATTCCACTCGGGGTTTTCGTGATCTACAGTATATATTTTTCGGCAATAGTAACTTATTCCAAATTTTGCATCTCTGGCATTTAAATCCGGCCTAGAGGGAATCCGCAAGTATTTTAATCAAAATTCTCCAGATGATACCAGGATTCCAGGAAGAGGCAGAAAATCAATGAAATTTTATAGCCATTTATTGGGTACTGGGACGAGGGACCCGGTTCGGTACCCTGTTCTGAATCAATTTAGGACCAAATTCCTTACGTTTTGCCTTGAAATTCATGGAAATCTGCAACGGAATTTTGCAATCTCTCTCCAGTGTTTTAATTTACTTTCTCCCTAATTTTATCGTTTACTTTCCTGCCTCTCCCTGCAGAAGAATTTCAATAATTTCATCATAAAACGGAAGTGGGGAGAAAGTGAGGCTTTATGAAGTTAAAACACGGCGACCATCTCCGCCGTTTGAACTCCACAACCCAGGAACAGTTGCCCATATTTCTTAGCCCATAAACAATTGCTATGTAAATCGTTTCCTGATGTGACAGTTTTATTTCCGTCCATGGTGTTCCTCACGTCTTGAACCCATTTGCCCTCCTTGTACGAAATTCACGCAATTCTAAGGGATCTCCGAATAAATATGCTACAAAGTCAAGAAATGTGTCAACTGGGTAATAAAAAGGGTCACTCGGACGCGTGTATTTGGTTCATTCATAACCAAAAACGAAATATAAAGGAACCAGGCAACTGCTGGAGGGAGAAAGACGTTCATTCCTTCATCCCCATTGCCCATGCCCTTAAATTCAAATTTATTCGAATATTTTATTGTGTGTATGACCATGGGGTTAATTTATGGTATAACTGGAAACAATGTTGCGGGTAATAAGGGCCTGGATGGAGTGACAGTAAGGACGCTTTTGATGGTTACTGCTCCGTCATAAATGCACATAAAGTCCGAACGCCTTTCTATCCATAATCCTCGCACCATTAACTTAACTGTCAACTTAATCTCTCTAACGTTCAGTCATAAAAGTTATGAATGAAGACTTGAGCTTGCTGAGCAACTCCGCAAATTCTGCAAAGCCATGTCAACAAACCTCCCTCCATCAATCAATTTGCAGCGTTTTCTAAATCCGTTCAGTTTTTGCAGTTAGGCGGATCCCAAACGCTGAATGCAAAATGGCAAAATATGAAGCGATCCTTGCGAAAACAGACGCCTGGTTATCGCAATTTCTGGAGGTTAAGTTGATGCTCTTGCTGAAATGAAGCCCAGAATGGCCATGGTTCACACAATATGGCCGTAGTAACCAGGATGGCATTACAGAACCATTTGGGCTGAAATCCATGCCATGATCCTCATCATCTTCCCTCCTGTTGCATTGAGATTCATGGCATGAGTAATAATATGATATCAAGGGACCTCGTCAAGACAAGTAAAGTCTCTTCCTTGACTTCGTGAGGAAAATAAAACATTTCTTGCGTTTTGGAAATATCCACCACCAGACCTTGTAGAAATCCTTATTTACTTCTTCCTCCTTCCTTTGGTTTCATCTTCCTCCTTCCTTAAGGAATCAGGAATCAAGTGGGGCTGAAACAGCATCCACCACCATATCATCAAGTCCCAAATTTTATTGCGTAGAAAGAGAAATGTAATATGAGTAACTCAAGTCCAATTTCGAAATAATAATAATACATACATGGTTATGAATAACTTTGGATGTGAGCAGGCAGTAACAGTGGTGGAATAACAATGAGGATGATGGATATGGAAGTGGATGTTGATGTTGGGCTTCATCATGAACCTCAGGGATGCTGGATGCTGGAGCGCATTGTTGGATTTGTTTCAATTGGAGAGATGTGATTACCTCCATGAATTTAGTAGCGTCACTTTATAATTTTGCTCTGTCTGTCCGCCATTCGTAAAAACTCCGAAACCATGGGCTGACTTCAATTTCATTTTCAGATAGTCCATAGAGTTGAACACCGTACCTCCTGTGCCAGGCAAGTATGGAGTAAACTTCAGTTGGACCGGTAGTGCGAGTAAGCAGCGATTTCCGTCGCTGGCGCTACTTACTTGAAGCGCCACGGCTGGCCTTAGACCCTTAATGTCCATAACGAGTGCTTCATTTTAGAATCTACAGTTACTCCATTTCATTATGAGACCAAGATCGAATTTTGATTTCCTCTTCACATGTCATGTCGCCCTCCTTTCTAGGCTTCTTTTCAATATCTTCCCGTTGTTTCAATTTCCATTGCTCTTTGAAGGGTTGTAGTGCCATAAAAACGATGTGAAACTCAATTCCTGAGTTTCGGATGCTAATTTTGGTAAGCACGATTTCAATTTAACGAGCACAAAAGTTGTACGAGACTTGTAAAAGGAGCATGTTATTACCCAGAATTGGGCTAGAATACCCAAAATTCAAAATAAAAGTTGATGAAAGTATAAACCTGTGGAAAAGTGGATCATTTTGGAGGTTAAAAATAAGGGAAGTTGTAATTGTGGGATTCAATCCTACACCACTGCTCCCCACAAGCCCTAAATAACTTACCCACCAAAATTAAGGTTTGCATGCAAGGGCAAGTCCATCTTGTCCGTCTACACGGGAACTCCAAGACTTTTAAGGGTCCGAAAAGAGCGTTGTGTCTGACATGACAACTTTATTATTTCACCCCTTGTCCAACCAACCAGATTCATTCTCGTAGAATATCGTGCGCACAATGGAGTGATTGTTACGCTTGCATTGTTATTAACCTAACAGATTGTTATTACGGGGCTATTAATAATAGGAGGCACAGGGATTTTCAACCTACAGAGAGCAAAAGCATGCCCGAGCTCCTTCCGGTTGCTTCACGGTTACACTTAGTTTCCGTCAGAAGCGTCTAGCAGAGGGGAAAGCGCTTTAGCTTCGATATTCGACAAAGACAACAGCGATACCGCAAACCTAACGAATTTGATTAAAATTTGATTAAACATTGGAGAAAGGAAATCAAATGGCGTGAAAATGCAACAAAATGTTCGTGATGAAATCTGGAACGAACGTCCAACATTTTCATTTTCATTGGTCACTGTTTCCAAATTGGGACTCATTTTGGCAGAAGTTCTGGAACAAAGACCATAGGTTTTGGATTTTCGTTCCAGCTTTTCAGCCCCTAATCAAAAGCCATGATAGTTACTTTCTCTTGACCTAATGTTGATTAAAGTGAAAAAGTTACTTTTGGGTAACCATCTCGCCTCCTTGCGGTCTTATATTCGAGATATTAAGTTTTCTCTTTTGGGAATATAAAGGAAATGTCACCAGGGAAATATGAGGCTGATGAATGGTCACGCAATCCCGAAAAGGAAAGATCTAGTGCCAGCTAGTCACGCTCCCACCAACACAAACGAGCACACGCACATCTTCCACCCCAGTCAGAATTGATTAAAGGTGACTTGTCTTCACTCATCAAGCCTTCCTATTTACTCTGCCTCCCTCATCTACACTTTCCCAAGAGGAATTCATCCAAGATTGCCATGGGATTGTACATCTCTACCTACTTGGTCCACTTGGACCTGCTAGAAAATTCAGCCGAATTGGTCCTGTGTCGCAAAGAGACGCTCATTTTCCTGAATGATTTAACCCAAACCTAAAGCTAGGAGGAAATTATGTTGGAAGAGTAAGTTCAGACCAACTGCTCATTCATAATAAAGTAGGAAGATTCTAGAGATACGGAGACCATTAATACTTAACCCGTTTTTCCTAATTAATGTTGAAAGATGAGGAATTTTGTAATTAATGAGTCTTGAAGAGATGACTTTACTCACTCATTGTCCTCCTTGGAAAGCCAACAAAAGGGAGGAGACGCTTTTCCCTTTAGTTTGGGTTAATAACATGTTTTATTTACTACTAATTCAAATTCAAGTCCCGGTCGGGTCCACCGCAGAATCTATTGCATTAAATTCCCGAGTATTATTACAAACTGCATATTTTATATTCTCATTTCATCAGCACAACGCAAGGAGAATGCGGTGGTATGAACATGACATGTCCCTCCCCGTTAGAATACAAAGGGCACAACGAGTAGAACAATCGGAGAAAGCTGGTGGTAATTTAGGTCACCACGCCCTGGTAACTTGGAACGGCGGTATCCTCTGCAATTGGCTCCAGTTTTCGTCCAGTTTGCCTGGAACTTCACCGGAAACAAATGCGTATGATTGCAATTGCTGGACGCGACTTTTAGAACAGAGAATTCGGGATTGGATTCTGACTTTCAGAATTCAATTTATATTTCATCCCCTTTTAGAGTAATAAATTCCTCGTCCGCCTCTTCCTATCTTTGATCACTTTCACCCTAATTAAAGTCGACTTCGGGGTTGGGTAATAAGGGACAATGACACGCAATTGAACTCACACGCCTTGTACGTGTCGATGTCACCGCTAATCAGGGACAAAGCAGGATGCGAGAGGGGTAAATATCATTCCTGGGAGTCAAAATTCCATTAGCTAAAGCAACCCTGCTAAGTTCGTAAAAGCTGACTCAAAATTGAAGTTATTTTAATTTAAATCGAAAGTTTTGAAATTTTGCACATTTTGAGAAGAGCGTTTTTATTATTATTTATTCGACTGAAGTTGATTGATTTTAGAACGAATATTGTGCTTTTCATATGTTGTGAACGAATGTTGTTTTTTTTTCCCCATTTGTTAACTGAGCACTTTCTTGGTCCACATTGAGTAAACCATCTTAAAAAATATGCAAACGGCGTAGACGGATTCTTGATGTGATGAGTGTTAAAGCCGCAACTATTAAAGGTCAAAGTGCATTGTAACGCATGTGTATCATTTTGTGCAGAGTTTTGGAGTCCCTTTGGACCTGAGTTTTAGGCCTGACGCCTGAGCTCTTTTTATATTTGCATCGTTTTTGCATTTGCGGGGTTATAAAAGTCGCAAATATCTCATTAAGGAGTTAAAGTGGGTTCCAAAAGGAGGAAATGGAGTATTACCCACTTAATCAAATCACTTCAAGGAATGACTTAATGTCACGCACTCCTGAGCTCTCCATCACGCCTCCGCCTTCCTTTAAACGCTCCTGCAAAAACAGTCCAAAGAAAATAGAGTCAAGAGACTTTATCTCTCTCGCACGCAATTTTGACACCATTCTACCATTATAGCAAGGAAACCCTAGTCCGCAATCTGCTCGCTCCTTGCTGCTATGTAATGAGAGGGAAAGCGGTGGTGGCAAGACTTTGCTGAC
This sequence comes from Anurida granaria, assembly GCA_034694825.1. Lineage (NCBI taxonomy): Eukaryota > Metazoa > Arthropoda > Collembola > Poduromorpha > Neanuridae > Anurida > Anurida granaria. The sequence goes on from JAQIWD010000588.1 coordinate 17,068, forward strand.
TTTGACAAGAGACGCCTTCCATTCTTCCTTGGCCTCTTAAGACTTGTTTTCAAGTCTCCTAAATTAGTTTCATCATGCAGAAGACTCGAATCAGAGGAATCTTAAAAGGATTCGCAAACCACCACCAACAGGAACAAGATTCTATCCATTTACACAGGCATCTGTTCTTAGTTTTCTATTCCATCTGCACTCTGCACGAGAGTGACTGTCTGTCACCTGGGTAAAAGATACTTGGGATTTGTTTATTTCCAAAAGGAATGGCACAAGATTTGCGCTGGCCTCATCAATTCTGTGCTCACTTTGACTACTTCCGTGTAGCTCATCTTTCTTGGAGTTAAACTGATCTCTTCATTTTAGTCTTCCACATGCAACAAGGGCTGAAATACCTTCTGATTAATTAATCTTCCTTAACGAAATTAAGCTAAAGAAGCCCAAGGAAGCTAAAACTATGAGCTTCCAGGGGGTCCATAGAGAATCCTGGAGAAAGTTTTCCAGCAGTAGAGGCTAGCGACCTCAGCTTTCTCCAAGTTTTCTTCCTCATGTCCCCCTGCCTCATGAACAAAAAGTAATTAAGCTCCTCCAACTCAAATGGGATTAATAATTCAAAACAATTAAATGACTCACTCCAGCCCATTCCATCTTCCTGGAGTTTTCCTGGAAACTTGGGAAATCCTGGACATCCAGGCACTGAAATGGAAAATTATCAAGGCCCAGCTTAATTAAAAAAATTAACTTTTCATCATTCAGGTAAAGAAATGAGCTTCCCCCGATTTCTTTTTCTAACTTTTCCAAACTCTTTTGCATGAATTTATGATGCGATGGGGGTTTATTGCTTCCACTACCACCAGGAGTGACCCCATTGTTTGGCAAGAACAAAAAACTTGACATGTATGATGAACTCGTGTTATTTCTCCACTCCCTACTACGTTGAAAGGAAGTTACCGACCTGTCGAAGTTCCTTGACTAATCATCTTGAAGGTGGAAAATTCTGGCTTGGAAAAAGATTGAGCTGTCAGAATCCCAAGATGAAAGAAAACACGGAGGAATGAAAAGTAAAGGCAAAAACTGCAGTGAAGATCCTACAGAACAGAATTACAATCAGTTGTTACGTTGTTACAGGAGGAGGTAAGGAGTTATGTAATAAATGCTATGGGCTGACGAACATTGCTCATGCAGGAGCATAAATCAGTTGAAATGTCAAGTTCAATTCAACATCCTCAGTCTTTCCTCCGTGTGCTGTCCAAATCCTTCAAATTGCTCAAGTCTTCTGAAATCATTTCACAAAAAAATGGAATGATGCCAGTAGGGTTTTTGCGGCACTTTGGGCCGTGCTTCGTTTTTTTGCACTGCAATTTTAAAATTAAAAATTAAAGACAAATAATTAATGGAAGAGACAACGCGGGATGATTTTCTCGCAATCAATCACTTTTTCCCCATGAAACGCCGATGAAATCCAAGAAATCAATTTTTTTTTTCACTTTCACTTTCTCTTTTCCAATTTTTCTGCACATTTTTCTGCAATAACAACTACAATTTTTCTGCGTTCTGCAACTCTAATTTGCAACCGTTTAGATTAATTACACTGAAACCTTGCCAAAGATTCTGCGCTGATGAATAATTATAAATTTGCTCCGGTTTTTGGAGACCATCGTAAAGATTTGGGTAAAGACGAGGAACGCTTCAGCCTGCAGCGCTTGAATTTTTGAAGCGTTTGGAATTTGAAATCTTCGATCCTTCCGAAATCTCCTCCCCCTCAAATTTTTTTCATTTGGTCCACATTAATTTTGTTTGTTTGCGGCTCTATTCTTGAAGGAATCGTGTTTAGTCCTCATTTATTCCCAGAATTAAAATTTATTACAAAGTGTTTACACCTCTTTCCTCAACTCTTCCCATTTTTTCATCTTCCTCCCTCAAAAGGTGCCTCAGAAAAACTAAAGGTTCATTTAATGTAAATGAAAATGCACTTGGAAAACCAGTCCACATCTTCCAGCCAAAGTACCCGCACCTTTGTATTTACTCTTCCCCACCTCCGGGAAGGTCAAGAGGCTTCACATTTTCACTGTGAATGAATTGAGTAATGTCTAAACCCCGGATTCTTTCTTACGAAAAATCGAAAAATTCTTTCTTATTATTCTTTTTTTTCGAAAACGCAGAAAATCTTATTAAT
>JAQIWD010000589.1:0-19221 GCA_034694825.1 Anurida granaria
GAAAAGGAAGAAGAGTTGAACGACTTTTTTGTTATTGTTGTGCCTCGGAGCGATCAGCTGACCATACGGTCTGCTGACAACTCTTGCAAGCCAAATTCCTTACAACAATGCCTCAGGATCTTTGCGTTGTTCTTAATTCGAGACCATTTACACTGGACAAGGGACAGCTGCTATTGGTTCTCCTGCATGATTTATCATGTCGCTGCGGAATGTGAAGGAAAGGTCAAAAGCGCTCACGCAACTGAGGAAGTCACTCGAACTTCAACTAAGGGAATCCGTAAGTTTCAATTCATTTCTACCTAAATCAAGCGGATTTACCAAAGTTATGATTAACCGACCGATTTTTGTCTTGTAGGGAGATGGTGCCTCTGAATCTCACACACCGCCGTCGGAAGATGATCAGGATTTAGTGACAGGTCAAGACACTGAAGGTGAGCATGACGCATGCCAGCTGGATTCAACTTCTGCTGGAAATCAGGAGGAGAAGCTCCCGTTTACAGAATTCTCATTTAAATTGGATCTGATTGGGATCATGCTCTTCGTCCTGTCAGCAGCTACACGGTTCTACAATCTCAATTACCCACAGAACATTGTGTAAAAATTTCATTCCCACTTTTATAATGGTATCCATTGATTTGATGCTGCTGAGTACTAAAAGTATTCATTGTCATTTTAGATTTGACGAGTTACACTACGGGAAATACGCCTCCCTTTACCTCCGCCGCGTTTTCTTTTTCGATCCTCATCCCCCACTGGGAAAACAGCTCATCGCTGCCTCTGCAGCAATTTTTGATCCTTCCTACAATGGAACCTACAAGTTTGAGCGTATCGGAGGCGCTTATCCTGACTGGGTTCCTGTTTTTGGACTCCGATTTGTACCTGCGCTGACTGGTTCTCTAGTTCCGGCAGCAGCCTACGCCCTTTCCCGTCAACTTGGAATTCCTCAATCGTTTGCATTCCTTGCGGGGCTTGTTCTCATTTTTGGTAAAAGCCAACCCTCGATGGAATTCCTTGAATCAAGTCATTTCTGAATCTAATGAGCCTTCTGATTGTATTCATAGACAATGCGATGCTAATCCAGTCTCGCCACATTCTTATGGAGATGCCCATGATACTCTTTGGACTCATAGGGATAATCTTTGCCGTCAAGTTTACAAAAGAAGCTCAGCAACCAAGGAATCTCATCCTGGCCGCAATCTCTGCCTTATTTTCCACCCTTTCCCTTAGGTACGAATTCGGCACCCCTTAGCCAGCTTACAGCACTTGGAGTATGTACCTGAATTTCAAACGAACTTAATTGATTCATGTTTGTCTTTGCAGCATAAAGTATGTGGGATGCTTCTACTCCGTACTCTCTATAGGAGTAATCATGGGCCACATTTGGTCCAAGATTGTTCCCAAGAAGGATTTTACGACACCACACGTACTGAGACTCATGTCAACCACGGCATTTGTCTACGGAACCACTGCGTTCTTTACCTACACGGCCATTTTCTACGCCCATCTCACCATCCTCAACAATGCGGGTCCGCATGATTCCGTCATGACGTCTGCCTTTCAAGCGAGTCTCAACGTAAGCTCCTAACTTGGCTAAGCGATTGTGATTTCTTAGCCTTAACCGGTGCCATTTTTTTTCTCTGCAGGGAGGGTTAGCATCGATTGTCAAGGGGCAGCCGGTAGAAGTTGCTCATGGGTCACAGGTCACTCTTCGCCATGCGCTAGGTAAGGATAAAGTTCCATTATCCAAATGTTTCCCAAATCTAATGCATTCTTCATGGCACTTTAGGGAGACCCTGCTGGCTCCATTCACATCCTCACAATTATCCATTGAAATATCCTGACGGCCGCGGTTCTTCACATCAGCAACAAGTAACCTGCTACTCTTTCAAGGACGTGAACAATTGGTGGATTGTGAAAAGGCCGAATGTGGACACTTTGGGAGTGAATGAGACGAGGGATGTGATCAGGGACGGTGACGAAGTGCATCTTGTCCATGGAATGAGTGGGCGACTTCTGAACTCACACGATGTCGCTGCACCGCAAAGTCCGCAGAACCAGGTGAGCTGGGGAACGTTTAAAGAAACAAACCACAACAAACTGTGACAATTTATGACATGTCATTTAGAAAATTTGATTTTTTGTTTCCAGGAAGTAAGTTGCTACATTGACTTCAATGTGTCCATGCCGGCCCAACCCCTCTGGCGTGTGGACGTGATTGGCGGATGTGAGGGAGCAAGTGGTGGGAAATCTGTTTGGGAAGCGGTGCGATCCACGGTGCGCCTCGTGCATGTGACCACTGGACAAGCTCTGCGTATGAGTGGGAAACAATTGCCGAAATGGGCATTCAATCAGCACGAAGTAGTCACAGACCGAGTCGTGATTCAAGATGATACGGTTTGGAACGTGGAAGAACATCGATACACCAAAAGTAAGGTCTGATTGGTCGAAATTTGGCTTTGTCGTTCTTACATTTGTTTCCGATTTACGTATAGGTGAAAAGGATCGGGAGAAGGAATTACTTGAGGCTGAGATGATCCCCACCGAAAGAACAGTTGTTTCCTTTTGGTCGAAATTCGCTGAACTCCAGTGGAAGATGCTTGTGAGTGGGGGTGGGAACGCGGATGGTGAGTCACACGCTTATGCCTCTACACCGTCGGAGTGGCCGTTGCTGTCGCGGGGAATCGCTTACTGGGTGGCTCAAGGGAGTAATGCCCAAATTCACCTCCTGGGAAATCCAGTGCTATGGATCTCGGCATCGACTTTTCTTGTAGTCACCGCCGCGGTGCTCACTGTCCACCTGCTTTGTCGGCGAAGGGAAATCCATTTTCTTTCAGAAGGTACGCAATTCCAAAAAAATTATCAACCATCAACCTGTTTAAAGTCACAATTTTAAGAAATGCAAAGAATAACTTTGATTTTTTTTAAACGGCATCCAACAGGGGAATGGTCCTCACTCCGATTTCAATGTTGGGTCTGTGGCGGTGGATTTCTATTGACTTACATCTATCATTTCTGCCTGGATCGAACTCTGTTCCTCCATCACTACTTACCGTCCTACGTATTCAAAGTTCTCCTCTTGGTCACCATGCTCAACCACCTTGGAAATCTGGCTGAGTGAGTTACTGACACGGAAACTTTTCAGTATTTAGTCAGTGCTAATTCTGGATTTTGCACAGGCGCAAAGGAGTTCGATGGCTGTTTGCAGTGGGTGTCCTCGTGTGGACGTTAGCGGTCCTCTGGGCCTTTGCTCAATTCACGCCGCTCTCTTACGGAAATCCGTCCTTGACGAAAGCGGAGCTGGAGGGACTCCGATGGAGATCCAACTGGGACTTTATAATTCAGAACATTCACTGACCAATTCCTGATCCTAGGGGTCAAACGGCGGCAAGCCGTTGTTGCTATTTTACTCGTTAAACGTTTCGTTTTCAGGATCTTATTAAAGGAAAAGTTAAGAAGCTCACGACACGCTGAATATTGCGCTGGTGTAAAGCCAATTTCCTAAAATCTACCGGGTCATGGGTCGTTTCGTTTAAAATCTAAGATTTCCTTTAGCTTTCGTTGCAAGCATCATTTAAGGTTGAATTCTGTATTGAGCTTCAGCAGATTCCTAAAATTCGAAAAAGAAAAAAAATCAAGCGCTTCTTCAGTGAGTTTGAGAGCTCCAACCTCGCGTTTTCGTTGTCGTTTTTACTTCTTACCTTTGATCTACCGCAGAAGTCAAGTTTCCCCGATCCATTAAATGTAGAATCATTCTGAGTGAATTCCAAATCGAGTCAGACATTAGACTCGATTTATTCCCACCTGCCTGTTGGTTGAGTGCGGTCAAGAAATGCTCTGCAGCTTCCCTACAAAGTATCATCATGCCATCAGCCTCATTCAGCGTTTCAATCTTGTTCTTCTATCATGGGGCTCACTTGTAGGAACCAAGATTGATGCAGCTAACTCCCAAGTTGTAGCGTGTCCTGATGAACCCAGGCGTAAGCTCAAGGGCACGACGATAAGCGCTAATTGCTTCCGCTGATTTCCCACCGTTGGCCAGCGTCGCTCCAAGTCGGTTCCACAGTAGGGAATCCTGTCCAGAAAAAGTTTGAAGTGGATGCATGCCCAAGTTATTTGAATTTTGCGACTGATTTCTTACATTTGGGCGGAGACTGAGAGCTGCTTGGAAACAATCCGCGGCCTTTTCATACTCACTCCCAAGGTTGAATAAAATCCCGAGCCCGGATTGGACGTCGGGGTCGAGGCCTTGGCGAGGGTTGAGACGAGCAGCTTCAATGAAAGACTCCTGGATAGATCTCAATTCATCTCTAAAAATTAAAAAATTTCGCATTAAGATAATGTTTCCTTTTTAACTTGACGTGCTAATTTCACTTTACTTTGAGACAAAGCTTGAGATTCTTAAATGCTCTGATGGAGATTCAGGTCGAAGTAGATGAGAGTATTTGGGATTCCCTTTGAGCCAATTCTGGAAAGTACAAAGAAAGGTCACCGAGGGCCATAATGGGAGAATTCCGTCAATGGTTACACACCTTGAGTGCCTGAGCAGCTTGTAACTGGAAGGCTTCATTAGTGAGGGAAGCACCTAAGGCAAGGAGTGCTGCCAAGTTCTGCGGTTGGATCCTCAGTGCTTGATTTAGGGCAGAGATTGCCATCGGATCCTGCTCGTTCTGCGCCTGCGTTGTTCCCAGGGATACCCACGATTCTACATCACTTGGATTCTGCTGCACCGCTGCCTCGAACGCGAGGACTGCATTCGGAATGTCGCCTTGCTCTAAAAGTCGCCTCCCTTCTAGCGCTGGATTTTGGCTCGCAGCGAAAGGATTCTCATCGCTGAATTTGTACCCCTACAAAACGGTAAAGTTAATCAAGGTGGAAGCTAACATCCGATTTGAACGATTTGCTTAAAAGTCAGTTATTACCTGATTGACTGCAGAGTTCGAGGATTGGAGCCATGAATGTTCGTCTGTCTCTTGCGCCGCCAAGCGATCCCATTCACTTTGCAGGTTTTCCAGGAATTCTTGCTGTTGATTTTGGCCACCGGCGAATTCATCTACCCAAGTGTTTGTACTTTGAGGATTGAATTCGAACTCGTATTCGTTTGTCCAGTCTGAAGCGAGTTGGGACTCCAGGCGCTGCTCCACGGTATTCATGAACTCGGTAGCTCTTAGCGAGGTGTCTTGCAGGGAGTCTCCAGAGGTGATCCCCGAATGAAGCTCCTCCGTGGTGCTTACGAATTCTTGTCCCGAAGGAAGATTCACTGAATCCGCCCATGCTTGATCCAAATCTGGAGACAGCACCACAAATTCCTCCGCCCACACCTGCATCAATTTTCAGACTCATCAAAACCTTGTGATTCGTCCTGAACTTAACGCTTCAGCGCTTACTTGTACAGCTTGGTTCATGCCTGCAAATTCCTGTGACTGTGACCATATACTCTGAAGTTGTTCTTGCTCCAGAACTTGGATTTCCTTGGCCATTGAATCCATTTGCAATGCCTGCGAAACATGCAGCGTCGGCACTTGGGGTATCTGAAACAAGCAACATGCAACATCTGAGCCTCAAATCTTGAGCATCCTCCGAGGTTTACGATTACCTGCTCCACTTGACGTACTCCTTGGGCCAGGAATGCCGCCGTTGCAGCGGCACCCAACCCAATGCCCGCAGCGACGGTTTCACGGGTAATAGTCGAAGCGGCTTTCATGACGGGATCCATGATGTCACGCTGCGGAGTTGAATGACGAACTGACGGCAGTGGCACTACTGGCGCTGGTACTGGCAACTGGAGAACTTTTATGGAAAATGGTGTTGATTAATCTTATCTCCAATCAGCTGCTCTCTGATCCCTCCTTATCAACATGTCAATTTTTTGTTATGAGACTTCCCGCCTTTCTTCATTTCACATCTCCTCCTCCTCCTTGATGGACCACCCACCCAAACTGACTGACCTTGTGTTAATTAATTCGTGACATAGCACCTAACTTTGACTTTGTAAGTGGTACGACAACTCCTGAAGGTTGACAACACGTCTTTCCAGAGTGGATGTCGATCAAGGACACCGACAAGGTGAGACAAAGTAAGATCCGAATTTGTATAATCCTGCCTTGCTCATTTTCATCATCTTTTTCGTGTTGTAATCTTATCGTTTTGTTGTGGTAATCCTTTCCAGACCCACGTATGTCGTTGGCCCATCTGATCCATACATGAAGTAATCCCGAATCAATTCGTACTCAACGGAACAGTATTTACAAGTATTCGCTCAACGCAAGATCATTCTTCCATTTTCGTAACAGGTGCGTGGCCGGACCGACCGGTTTTGGCACGTGTAAAAGTTATTTTGCCAATACCGTAATTACATGCGCAATAATCACTAAACCCTTGAATTTTTGTTTTTATTTTATACAGATCAAGAAGTATTTAACAATGATGTCCCGAAATGTATTCGGTGGAGTCTGCAAGAAATCATTCCTTCAGTAAGCCCAGCATTTGGCAACCTTACAATGTTCAGTCTCCATCACCAGAGGCATCAGAATGTTGATATTTGAATGTTGATGTTTGCTTAAATTATAGCAAGAGGTGGTACAGTTCTGTGGTGAATGCACCTGTCTTTGATGATTTTGTGATTAAGAATGAGCCAGTGTTGGCATATACCAAAGGAAGTAAAGAAAGAAGGACGCTGGAATCCTCACTGAAGGCGTACAGCAAGGATGCGGTAGAGGTGCCCATCGTGATTGGAGGGGTTGAATACAAGACAGATCGAGTAAAATATCAAGTCATGGTGAGTTAAAGGTTCATGTGTTTCCCATCATAGAATTTCGCGTTGTGATTCCGTAATTTTTATTCCAATTCAGCCGCACGATCACAAGCATAAGTTGGCCAAGTTTTACTACGCAACGCCGGAATTGTTGGAGAAGGCCATCAAGACCGCAACCGAAGCTCAGCGTGACTGGGAACGCGTCCCTTGGCAGGAGAAATTCAACATGTGGCTCAAAGCTGCAGATTTGATGGCTGGGGCCTGGAGACAGAAATTGAATGCAACAACTATACTTGGTCAATCCAAAACGGCTATTCAAGCGGAAATTGACGCTTCAGCTGAACTGATTGATTTTTTCCGATTCAATGCATTCTTTGCCAAGGAGCTCCTAAAGTATCAGCCTGTGAGTGAAGTCCCAACGGCGTTCAGGAATCACATCCGCTACAGGGGAATGGAAGGATTCGTAGCTGCCATTGCACCATTCAATTTTACAGCCATTGGAGGGAACCTTGCATACACACCAGCCCTTATGGTAACCCTTCATCAATCGATGTAATTGGCGCATTGGAATTTATTTGATTGATTTGGAATTGCAGGGAAACGGCGTTTTGTGGAAACCGTCTGATACGGCCGTTCTTTCCAATTATACGATATTCTTAATCCTCAAGGAAGTTGGGGTTCCTCCAGGTGTTGTCAACTTTGTTCCAGCCGATGGTCCTGTTTTTGGAAAGGTCGTTACAAGCTCTCCCCACCTTGCTGGAATCAATTTCACTGGATCAGTACCGTAAGTTTTGTTGATTAAAAAAAACGGGTTTAATGAAACGCTCCAGCAGAAGCATAATCAGGTTGTATGACGTTTGGTTTCTGTTTGAACAGAACGTTCCAGCACATCTGGAGGGAAGTTGGCACAAACTTAGCCGTGTATAAGAACTTTCCAAAACTTGTCGGGGAGTGTGGTGGGAAGAACTTCCATTTTGTACATCCGAGTGCTGACGTGCAGACCGTGGTTAATGCCACGATTCGGTCCGCCTTTGAATACGGAGGTCAGAAGTGTTCCGCTGGCAGTCGTATCTACGTCCCCGAAAGTCTCTGGCCACAAGTCAAGAGTGGTATGATCGAGAATATGAAACAAATCAAAATTGGACCACCGACGGACTGCTCCGTTTTTATGAGTGCAGTGATTGATGAGAAAGCATTCAACCGGATTACGGGTTACATTGAACATGCCAAGAAGAATTTGGTAATCCACCAAGGGGGCGGATACGACAAAAAGTAAGACCGCTCTAACATTCTTTCCTGCGCAGGCAGTGCAATGTCGCCTCTGGCGATACTAACCGAGGCCAATCTTTTAGGGTGGGGTATTTTATTGAGCCGACCTTGGTAGAAACAAAGGATCCCTTGGACAGAATCATGCGAGAAGAAATCTTTGGCCCAGTCCTCACTGCCTACGTTTATCCGGATGGAAAAGTGAAGGAAACGCTTAAACTATTAGACGAATCCACGCCTTATGCCCTCACTGGTGCCATTTTCGCAGAGGACCGGTAAGTTCCAATTAATTTGAAAATAATGAAACAAATTGATTCCTTTACGTCTCCATATTTTTTCAGGAACTTCCAAGTCGAAGCCCTAGAAGCTCTCAAGTACAGCACCGGGAATTTTTACATCAATGATAGGTCAACGGGTTCAGTGGTGGGTCAACAACCCTTTGGTGGTGGTCGTATGTCAGGAACGAATGATAAGGCAGGAGGACCTCACTACGTTCTGAAATGGACATCACCGCAAGTGATCAAGGAAACATTCATTCGTACCACTGATTGGAGATATTCTTACATGGACACACCAGAGTCAGACTAACCAACCAAAGAGAATAAAAAGTTTTAAATTCAAAATTATATCAACTAAAATCTTCCAACGTTATTTTCAAGTATGATTAACTAAATAAAGGAGTCAAATCAATTAATTTCCGGTGATCACCTCCTGTTCGCTTTTGTTCTAAAATAAAACTGTCAAAAAAGTGCAAGTGGCAGCAGTTTTGGTTTTTGTTCGCGCCAAGGAATATAAAAATGTAAATCAAAATTCTCCTCAAGATTTTAAGAAATTTTTAAGCTGGAAATCACTGAAAATACTCAGCTTTCAAATGCTGGAGAAAGATGACCTGATAGGCGATTTATGTTCACGTGCACTCATGTCCAGAAAATTAAGATTAATTAAGGATTTTCAGATTAATTGACTGAAATTATGAGTCATGTGCGGAGATTTTGTGCCAAAGGGGCGTGGCTTCGGAGTTTCTGCTCCTGCGAGTGCCTCCATCGTCGGCCATTTCTCGCAGACTGGGAAAAGAGTGCGGAGTGCTAGGAGTTCTTTCTTCCTTGATTACCGCTTTCATCAATTTAATCAAGTCCTGGGAAAGTCCAATTAATTCGGTAAGTTTATCTTGTTCATTCTTGATTACCCTTCACTTCGTCTTTGTGTCATGTCAACTTCATTAGGTTAAATTTAACGGGGTTCCAAAGTTTAGCATAAGGAACCCGGTTTGTCTTATTCTGCCTAAGCGAATCAGGGTTGTTTGGGGCTCCACAAGTGTTGAAATATGTGGACAATGTCAATGGTAGTTGTCGTTTGCTGTTGTTATTGTGACCCCACTTTACTTACTTCCGCACGCAATAATTTCTCTAATGGGCTTTATCCTATTCTGAGAGCCGAAGTGTGCGTAGATCAATTCTTTTGGGACGGATCTCTGACCTTATGGACAGGGATTATCAATTAACGGAAGAAACAATGCTGTCACTTTAAACTTTGATGTTTGTCCTTTCCTTTCGTAGTACAGTTATAACTTTATTATTAGGTATAACAGTTCTAAGCTCCAGCTGATTTATTCTTTATTCTTTCCAGGTGAAATGCAGATCTTCGTCAAGACCCTCACGGGCAAGACGATCACGTTAGAGGTTGAGCCCTCAGATACGATCGAAAATGTTAAAGCCAAGATTCAGGATAAAGAAGGTAAAGCTACACACATTGCAAGGACACTCCAGCAAACCGGACAGGCGGAGTTCATTGCTATTATTTTTGTTTGTTTTTGCTCATAGGAATCCCCCCGGATCAGCAGCGGCTGATTTTCGCCGGTAAGCAACTCGAGGATGGACGGACCCTGTCAGACTACAACATTCAGAAGGAGTCCACGCTTCACCTCGTCCTCCGTCTAAGAGGAGGTGCCAAGAAGCGAAAGAAGAAGAATTACACAACACCTAAGAAAATTAAGCACAAGAAGAGGAAGGTTAAGTTGGCTGTTCTCAAATACTACAAGGTATGGTGACACATTTACTGAAAGCCAAATGCTGGTCAGCGTACCATGTCTTACTGGTTTTTTTTTGGTATTGTAGGTTGACGAGAATGGAAAGATCCACCGCCTGAGACGTGAGTGTCCTTCAGAGAGCTGTGGGGCTGGAGTGTTCATGGCATCCATGGAGGACAGGCATTACTGCGGGAAGTGTGCAGCCACCTACGTCTACTCCGCTCAACCACCTGCAGCCCCTTGAGTGATGGAAGAATTTTGCATCAAATAAATTCATTTCAGTCCTTAATTTTTATCCAGAACAATTGAATTGCTGGATTTATTTTGTTGTCATTACTCTTCCGGTCTTCTCCTTCCTTGTCCATGGGGTGCATCCTCTCTGATAAAGGGAGCATTTGGAATGAATTCAGGCATCTTTTCATACTAATTTTCCATTGATTAATCGAACTCATCCTTAAGATTAATATCATGAATCTCATTCTCTGCTTCATTTTCCCCATGCCATCATTCCGCGGATTTTGAATTTAGGGTGGAAATGTCTCGAATTTCTTGTTTGTTGTCAGCGGACAGTCTATGCCAAGAGCGTAAGCGTCGCGTCGCTGAAATCGAAGTACTGATATGAGGTGTCGCCAGATTCTGAGACAGGTCAATGGAGCCAGCTGGCGACGGTTTCCAAGGATTTTGCAAACGTTTTCAGCTTTTTAAGCCGTATTGAATGAAATAGACGCTTGAAAACTGAAAGGAAGTTTATAAATATCCCCTGCTCTGTGCCCTTATACCATACTGGAAGGGGATAATGCCAACTTGAACGATAATTTGACCTTTCATTCTTCAAAAATGTCACATGCTGGTCACATCGCTTAAATTCGACATAGTCTTCATTCATTATTCTTCATAGTATTCATACAGCAATTTTGGGTACTCTACCAACGAGGAAGGTTTTTGAAAAAATTTTGAATTTATAACCTCTTCCTTTTTAAATTTTATACTCTTCAATTTTAAGTTCATTATGCTCGATTTTTTTAAACTTTAATTTTAATAAAATCTCTGAAAAGAGCTCCTTCCTTTATTTATTCACTTTAGTTCGTGTCTTGTAATTTGGAATCATAATAATCAGACAAATATAAAAAACAATGGGTTTTCATTTTGTTTTCATTAAAAAATCAAAGTTGACTAATGAGGAAAAGTTTATGCAAAGTGAATTTCTCGCATGTACCAACAGAATTGCATGGTTATCATTGGTGAAACAGTGAGCATTTAGTTCACATAATAATGATTCTGAATAAACAAACTTACTGCTGATTAAGTTCTCACCAAACCATACATTTACGATCGTGGTACGGACAATCGTTATACAGCAAATTGTTGCAAGCTCGCGCGATTTGCGACTTGCAAGTTGCGATGTATTGCACTTAGGTGCGATTGGCGTAGACTGACTTTACTAACAACAAGCAAGCGCCGATAATTTTTTCCATTGTTCTAGTCAGTCTTCGTCTTCCCACCACGCCACTTACTTTGCCACTCCTTGAATTTAATTACTTCCTTAGTTAATTTCAGAAGTTCATTAGGGCCGTAAACTTGTAAAACGCAGTTCAGATCCATTCAATTGCATTCACCAATCACCTTTGCTGCGAGGCTTGGGGGCTTGGGTTTACTGACTTCACTCGAGTTACTTTTGGACATTCACTCACATCTTTTCTTTACATCATGAGGGATTTACAGCCAGAACCGCAGCCTCAGCCACTGACAAAGTAAGTAAACCATTATTTTCCTGATGGGTAATTTATCATTAAGAAACCAAACCATGTAGCATGAAATCATGACGCTGTTTTTTTCTACAGTGGGTACCACTCAACTGCAAGCGAAGAAGAAATTGTAATGGATATCTCAAAGGAAGCAGAGGATGAGGCTAATGCATACTTCCATCTCATTTATCACAAACCACCAGTAAGCTTAAATAAGGTCACTTCACTTGTCATCATTCCAGAATTTAATTTAATTTGCTTGTTTTTACTTTTTTTTCCAGGATCCATGCATGTCAGTCGAAGAAGCTCTGGCGCTCCTCAACAGACTTCAGGAGTCTCCCAATCCAAGAGAGCGTGAAGTCTTTGCCTGTATGCTCCGCAACCTTTACGAAGAGTACAAATTCTTCCCACAGTACCCGGATGAACCACTTCAGACTACTGCAAAACTCTTTGGTGGAATAATCCATCTTGGCCTCGTTGCATCTTATGTCCAACTAGGAATTGCACTTCGTTTTGTTGTCGATGCCCTCAAGGAACCCATTGGGTCCAAGATGTTCTTCTTTGGAATTGTTGCTCTGGATAGTTTCAAATTGAAACTCAAGGACTATCCCCAGTACTGCAACCATATCAAGAGTATTCCTCACTTCAATCAGTTCCCAGCCTCAGTTGCCGAGTACGTTGAGGCTGGAGCGCAAGGGGCCGTGAATAACAATACAGCACAACCGGTGAACACATCACCATCTCCTGCCCCAGCTCCAGCTCCAACTCCAGGTAAATTAAACTCCCTTGGAGTTTGAAGGGAGTGTTGATTGCTCCAGCTAAATCATTCTTGATCCCTTTCAGGTGGGATGCAGATCTTTGTTAAGACCCACACGGGCAAGACGCTCACCTTGGAGGTTCAACCCTCAGACACTATCGGAACAGTCAAGGCCAAGATTCAGGACAAGGAAGGTGTGTTACACTTCGAAAGTTCTCCATCGCAGCGGAGTTTATGCAATGCTATGATTTGGTTTTTCGTCTCAGGAATCCCCCGGGATCAGCAGCTTCTGATTTTCCGTGGTCGGCGAATGGAGGATGGGCGGACACTGACGGATTGCGACATCCAGAAGGATGCCACGGTCCATGTCTTCCTAGGTCTACGAGGAGGTGCTAAGAAGCGGAAGAAGAAGAACTACACAACGCCCAAGAAGATTAAGCACAAGAAGCGGAAGGTTGCGTTGGCTGTTCTCAAATCCTACAAGGTAACCGGGGTCGCTGGTCTTCTATCAAAAGCCAATCGCTGTCAGCGGCAGCGTTCAATTTCTCACCTGTTATTTTTCGTTCCAGGTTGATGAGAATGGCAAGATGTGCCTGCGCCGCGAGTGTCCTTCGGAGAGTTGTGGGGCTGGAGTGTTCATGGCATCCATGGTGGATCGGGACTATTGCGGGAAGTGTGCAGCCACCTACGTCCACAGCGCTCTCTCACCTGGCAACCTTTGACTGAATGGACTGCTAATGGATTAACCCTTAATGAGCTGAATTTCACTTCATATAAATTTCTTTCAATACTTAAACTTTATCCACCAATTGAACCGCTGAATTTATTCTGTTGTTTCTTTTCCCGTTTGCATACATAATGTCTGCTCCTCCCTACCATTATCGTCCACGGGTGGTTCTTCCATGATCAAAGGGCAAATAGTAGTAATTCGAGCGTCTTTCCATACCAACTTTCCATCCATTAATTAAGCGATTAAATTAATCATGAAGCTCTACTGTGTGATTGCCTTGAGGCATCTGCTGATCTGAGCATAAAACCCATAAAACCTTGTGGATTTTCCCCTTCGTCATCCCATGTCGATTCATGTTCATTTCTGTTGAGGAACTTTGGCGTGGCGACGAGAATCCCACGGATTTTGATTTTTGAGTTGACAAAAAAGTGAAGCGAAGAAAGTCCTTTCTTTTGTTTCCAACTGCCTCAAACCATAAACCAACCAAACCACAAAGAACCGTTGTTAATTGACTCCTCCGTTTCTGAGTCCTCTAAATTAATTAATCTCTTAGTTAAGTTCAGAATTAGTTAGGACCGTAGGCTAAGTTCCCAAATTCCCGTAATAACAAGCTCTAGGAAATGGGTTGACTCCGAGTAACTTTTGCAAGTAAAAGTTTAGTTTATCTTAAGAAATATTCAAATTAACTCACTCAATTACCTTTATCATCTTTACATCATGCGGGAATCAGAGCCACCCTTAACGTAAGTGGATCGTTTTTATTATTCGGAAGTGTAATTTTACATGTAGTAGATCAATCAGTGACACTGCTAATCATGGAGCGCCGTCCTGTAAAGTTGTTATTTCTTTGTTCGGGAACAACTGGTAAACTTGTAAACGTGCAGACTTGTTTGAATTCTAAGAATTTTAAGATTAGACGCGGTAAATGCTGTGTGGGGTGATAAAGTTTTTCAGTGCGCAATAGAACAGCATGAGTCGTTACAAGAGGACACGACCAAACTTGGGTGTAAGTTTTTTTAATGAACGTATGCCTTTATGATTGATTTTAGGTAAACAAGTCGACTGAAAGTGATGATGGATGAGTCGAATGTGGCGGACCAACCACTGAAATTTGATCCTGACGTGGTAGACTTTGTCCTTGAGCTGGGTTCTGCGGAGATATGCAGGAGCGTCGAAGAATGTCGGGTGACGTTAACAACTGTGGGGGTCAACAAGATCACGCCTGCGGCCGTGGCGCAGATTATGATCGGACTGCTAAAGGCTTCCTGCTCCGAGTCAGGTCTTGGAGGCGGAATTTGGGGAGACGAGCCAAATGGAGATTCCGTAGAAGGTTCCTGGAATGGGAAAGTGCTCGTAGAAGCCGTCCTTGACCTTGTACCCTCTTTTGTCTGGAAAGAAGTTTTCCATCAACTTGATTTCCCGGGGTTTTCTATAAAGTCTGCCAGCGCATTCCGTTCCCTCATGGAGTCACTCCGATACGGCTTAACTCTCCAGGGTCAAACACGTCCAGACCAGTTCCCAGTTGAAGCCTTCTATCGAACCTGGAACAATACGGAGGCGCAAATCAGTCTGATGAAGCAAGCCCTGAATCCAGGAAACTACGACGTCTTCTGTTTTGCCGATTTCCCTTTTCACTCTGCCTCTGTCGACATTCTCAAAAACACCGGGGATAAAGGGCACGAGACGAAGGAGATTGTAACCTGGAAGTCGTTGGAGTTGGTGGAAGTGCTCCTAAGTTTATCCGATTCGGGTTCGGGTCATTATTCGGTCGTGATGGAGCTGTTCCAGTACCCTGTGTCCCAGTGCCCTGATATCCTCATAATTTCCCTCATTCAACTTCCTACCCCCATGAACGCCCTCCGTCAGGAACTAATGACGACCCTCTTCCCCGTTTTCCTCAACAATCACGTCAGTTCAGGTGTAGTGCTCCAGTTTGCCTGGCAACATTCAGGAACGAATGCGATAAGGCCCGTACTCATGATGTCCATGGCCGAATGGTACGTCCGGAGTGACTTTGACCAAGCAAGGCTGAGCCGGATCCTGGATATTGCCCAGGATCTCAAGGCCCTCTCCCTCCTTCTCAATGCCAATTCCCAGCCGTTCGTGATTGATTTGGCAATACTAGCCTCGAGGCGTGAATTTTTAAAACTGGATAAATGGTTAGGGGACAAAGTGCGGGAGTTTGGAGAGCCCTTCGTATCCGCCATGGTCATGGCGGTGAGTCGAAGGGTTCCGCAGCTCTTTGGGAAAGATGACGGTAGTAAACTTCAGCTCCCCCCTGATGTCATGTCGACGATCATCAACTGTCTCCATCAGGCCATTGGGAAGACTACCAATCAAGAACTCGCGGATAGGATCATGAACATCGGGAATAACTACACGCGACTACTTGCAAAACAGAGACAAGCACAAGCACCACCTCCTGCCCCTTCGGCACCGACTGGTAAGTTAGAGATGAGCTGTAAAATTTTAATGACGATTGAATCGAATCTGATTGCATTTCCTTTCTTTTTCGTAGGTTTAGGGAACATTTTGAGATCTCATCGAAGTTTGGAGCCTAGTTTCAATGTGTCCTCGCCCCCACCACCACCTAGTGGGAATCAGTTTGGGGGTGACGCCCTTACCAATCTCGGCTCCACCTTGGCTGGTCTCAACTTGGCGGGCGTAGGTTCTTATGGTCTCAGCGGACTCAACACGGTTACTCCAGGATCTCCTTCGAGGCTCCTCGGACACAACGTAGCCCAGTCCCCTCAGCAACAAAATTCGGCCTTTGTCGGACTGCAAGGACCCATGGCCCCACCGAACCGAAATGCATCCACGCCCCCGATGATCCCCATGGGGAATCCCCTCATGGGAATGCTAAGCGGCAGGTTTGGATCCCAGAGTCAAAATAATAACAGTCAACCAACCACACCTGAGAGTAGGAGAAGCAACCAATCAGATAACAGCACTGCGCTTAGTATCGCTGGGCAGCCCTTTACGGAAATCCAAGGAACGGAGATCTCAAAGGAAGCAGAGGACGAGGCTAACGGATACTTTCATCGCATTTATAGCAAACCCCCTGTAAGAACCAATGAAGTAAAATTGAGGTCGGAGGTGATGAATCAAGGATTCGAGACTCATTTGCCTGTTTTTACTTGTTTTTTCTCCAGGATCCGAGCATGTCAATCGACGAAGTGCTGGAACTCCTCAAGAGATTTCAAGATTCTTCCAATCGGAGGGAGCGGGAAGTCTTTGCCTGTATGCTCCGCAACCTGTTCGAAGAGTACAAATTCTTCCCACAGTACCCAGAAAAAGAGCTCCATACAACAGCACAACTCTTTGGGGGAATAATTGAGCATGGGCTCGTCTCGTCTTATGTCCAACTAGGAATTGCACTCCGTTTTGTTGTCGATGCCCTCAAGAAACCGATTGGGTCCAAAATGTACTACTTTGGAATCGCTGCCCTGGATAGGTTCAAATTGAAACTCAAGGACTATCCCCAGTACTGCCAGCATCTCAAGTCCATTCCACACTTTTACGAGTTCCCAACCTCACTTGCGGAGTATGTTGAGTTTGGAGCGAATCTGCGCGAGCCACCAGCGCTACCTGCCGGAAGACCACGCCCAGGGGCCGCAAGTCTCCCTCCAGCGCAAGGGACCCCGAACAACAATCCATCACAACCCGTGACCTCATTACCTTCTCCAGCCTCAGCTCCAGGTCAAGGGAAACCCATTGGGAGTATTACAGCAAGTACACTCTCGACAGCAGTGACTGCGAAGGGACCCTCAATCACGGGGAGACCGTCGATTGCTAACGCCACGAACATTACAACGCTCCTTGTCGCAACTGAAAAGGACGAGAAAGTGAGCCCACCCCCGGAAAACATTCAGGACAAGACGGCCTTCATTTTTAATAACCTCAATCAAATGAATTTAACTGAGAAATGTAAGGAATTGAAGGAATTACTACAATCAGAACATTGGCTATGGATGAGTCAATACCTGGTCATGAAACGAGCGAGTATTGAGCTCAACTTTCACACACTTTACTCAAATTTACTGGACACGCTGAAAATCCGAGAGCTCAACGTGGCAGTTGTAAAAGAAACACATCGAAACATCCGAATTCTCCTCCGGACGGATAAATCAGCGTCCAACTTTAGTGACCGAAGCCTATTGAAAAATTTGGGCCATTGGTTGGGCATGATTACCGTGATGAAGAACAAGGCAATTGTGCTGGATGACCTGGACATCAAGAGCCTCATTGTGGAAGCGTTCCGGAGAGGACTCCAGGACTTGTTGTACGTCGTTCCCTTTGCTGCCAAGATCATGGAGAGTTGTTCCAGGAGTTCTGTTTTTAAACCACCGAATCCCTGGACAATGTCAATACTCAACGTCCTTGCAGAACTCCACAAGGAACCGGACATGAAACTAAACTTGAAATTTGAAATTGAAGTACTTTGCAAGGCTCTAAGCCTGGAAATTAGGGAACTCACACCCTCGGCAATTCTCAAGGACGAGGAAGCGTTCAAAGTGAGAGTGAGGCAGTTGTCGTATTTGCAACCCCAGCAGCAGAGGGCGATCCAGCCTCAACCGGAAGCAGAGAAGAGGTTACCCGCTCCAGTCATCCAGCAGGAAGCACCACAACAGGTAATTTCTTTAGCAATTTGGAACATTGCTTTACAATAATGTTTGGGGTTTCCATTTCCAGCCCAAGCAAAGTTCCCAGCGAGTAACTCCAGAAGGGTTTTCAACGTCCCTGTCAACCCCACCACCAACTTCTCTGGGTTTCGGAAATACGCTGCAACAGCATTCAATTGGGGGTCCAGTTGTATCCGGCCTTGCCACCATTTCCAGCTCAGGTGATACAAAATAAATAAATAAAACCAATCGTAGTCTCCTTTTAATACGGAATTGAAAATATGCCAATTTACTCCAGAATTGGTGAATTAATTGAAATGTTTTTGTTTGGTAATTTAACAGGCGCCGTAGCAGAGCCAAAATTCTCGTACATGGAAGTCGACACTGGAAACTTGACCTCCCTACTAGCACACACGACGGTCAACTGTCAAATCCCACTCCTCAGGCAACATCCGAACTTGATTGGATTTATAAAACCAGCAATTGAGAAGGGAATCAATGACCTCATTCTTCCAGTGGTAGATCGATCAGTCAAGTACACTATCAATGCTTGTGAGTCCATTGTCAAGAAAGATTTTGCAATGGATCCAGACGACAGTCGAATGAGGACAGGAGCGCAGTTGATGATGCGTCACTTGGCAGGTGAGTTCCTTAGAATTACTTTTAGCGACCTGGTGGCATTGAGAGTAAACTTTTCTATTGTTTCACCTTTGCAGCCGGAATGGCCATGATCACTTCCAGGGA
The DNA here is from genome assembly GCA_034694825.1 of Anurida granaria. Taxonomy (NCBI): domain Eukaryota; kingdom Metazoa; phylum Arthropoda; class Collembola; order Poduromorpha; family Neanuridae; genus Anurida; species Anurida granaria. The sequence goes on from JAQIWD010000589.1 coordinate 18,642, forward strand.
TCACATCTTCATTACCATCAGCACAAATCTAAGACTATCATTCCTATCAGCCCTGAGAGGACAAGCCAACAGTCAACAGGTTAGAGAGTCCCTTTGTCTAATTCTTTAAAAAAAAAAAATGTTGTTTGGATGAGCCATTTTGTGGCACCACCACCTCCTCCGCCACTACCTGATACGATTCTTCCCTTTCGTTTCTAAAATTGGGGAGTGGTGAGGTTTTATTCGGGGTGCAAGTTTTATTAAAATTTCGGAAATGTGCTGATTTCATTTTTGTTGTAGAATTTAGAATTGTTGCAAGATTGAACTTGTGTGACAAGTTGAAATTTTTTAATGTCAAAGGTTGAATGCCGTTAAAATTATTTTTTGTTTTCCTATTTTTACGTAGCGTTGAACATATTTTGGTGTCTTTCTGGCATTGCCCCGTCCTTATCCACTCTTGTCCGTTCTTGTGTGAAGAAGGGAGATTTCAATTGAGTCCATGTGCACAAAACACGCACATGCATGCACGCCCCTGGCTTTCCATTTTAGTGTTCTTTTACAAGCCGGTTTGTGTGGACGGAAAAAAGGCAAAGGCTTGGGT
>JAQIWD010000590.1:0-19206 GCA_034694825.1 Anurida granaria
TATGTAAAGTCATTATTTTGGAATAGGCATAGCAATCCCTTTTCATACTAACCTTTACGTGTCAAAATTCAATGTGTTTGGAGTCCTGGATTTAATACAGTTAGGTTATTTCATCTTAAATTTTTAACTACGGACCCTAGGGTTTGGAGTTTATGGGATTGCCCTCGTGACGGGTTTCGTCATGTCTCAGGGCGATATGGGACCCGTTCCATGTTTGGTCATACGAGCCAGATGGCATCCCGCCCATCTCAGTGACAAGACCAGGACCCTGGTTGGACTACCAACCGAATCCTGGTGGCCTAGGTTATGAACTGAGGGGAGAGAGATTTATTCGTTGTATGGAATCAAGAGAGTAGAGTCGTTTTGTAGAGGAGTGAGAGGGGGTGACCCCCTCACGACCTCACCACTTGGCCTGTCCTCTTTCTTGGTATGCCAATAAAAACCTCTGTCGACATATAGTTTTGTCTCCATCGGTCTTGGTCCGTTTATTGGCCCTTTGGATTTATAGTATTCTCCGCTCGCTGATTTGGAGAGGTGTAGCCACCCGCCTGCAAGTATGTTGGTCTAAGTTGACCCCTCCCTCTGAAACTGGTCACCTCCGGCACTGGGACTCAATGATCGCGCGGCTGGCCGTGTGACACTGACTTCAAACGTAGGAACTCGAGAGTTCCTCCCTTTGTGGTTACTGTTTTCACCACACAGAAATTGAATTTGCATGCGCACTCGGCGGTGAACATGGAATTTTCATTTATTTTTCAGTCACCTTAAAATGAAAAGGTGAGATTCTAAAGACTTGCCTAAAGGGTGATCAATGTAAATAAAACCTGTTCCAGATGCTATTAACTTTTATCTTTTTCTCAACTTTAGTCTGTCGGGATCTCCTACAACATCAAGTGAAAGAGTTATCTTTAGTTAGGAATATAACCTTTATTCAAGAAAAAAATCAGTAGCAACTGAGTAGAAACCACGGACATACGGCAATGACCTCAAAGGCTCAGAAACGAAGTTGAAGGAATGAAAGATAATCAGCAAAACTGAATTTCGGCGATTGCCGAAATTCTACTTTAATTACGTACAAATTGAGTGTATGTAAAGAGGCAAAATTTGATAGAGTGGGAAAATTACACCAATTATTTTATCTTGTCAATTTTAACTTCAGTTACTAAGACCCATGATTGGACATGTGTTTGGTCATTCCGTTTGCGTTACTAAATTTTAATTAAATGTGAGAGCAAGTAGTTTAAAATAAGTATTCATAATTCCAGAAGGGTAGGGTTTCTTATCCTTAGAGCCCCTTTTTATGTACAACCGATTATGAACGACATGGGATTTTGACTATTTGTGTCTTTGTGCCTTCTGGCAAGTGTTATAACGCTCAATATTTCGTGGTTGTCTTGTGCATTTGATTAACGGTGAAATTTTTTTTATCGTTTTGGCTTGTCCATGGTTCGATACTTCGCTGTTTTCAAGTCGCCCAGACACACAGACAGACATGGCAATCCCATAAGCCCCAAATCCCGAGGGCCCGTGGTTAACTCGGCACACACACACATATATCAATTCCATAAACCCCTGGCCAAGCCAGTGTAGACGATGTCTGTCCGTGATTAAAAACTGAGCAAGAGAAGAAAGTTTTATGGCTTAGTTCAAGGTTCCTTAACGCAAAATTTCGAGTAATAAAATGAACTGGTTATTCAAATTATTTTTCTGAATCTCTACTTAACAAACGTCTGTCTGTAAAAACTCCCGCTGCATACCTCCAATTCCACGCCATTTTTTTTGCTTTATTCTTGCCAAGATCTTGTCTTCCAGGCTGTGTGTTAAATAAATTCACGCATTTTGACTTCAAATAAAGACGCGTAGAGGGTCCAATATGGGTTCTCAAAACTTACAATCGGGTCAATTATCTGGTAAAATCATGTCCGATGCTGAGTTGGATTTGGAATTGGAAGATTGGCGGAAGTCTGATGTGGATTTTGAAACAATTGCTATCACCGAGACTCGAGATCCGCAAACTTTCTCCAGTACGTGCATCATGCCGCCTATTGTCACATCAACCGTATTCAACGCTCCAGTCGAATCTAGATTTGAAGGCCCGAGGGTAAATGAGAGCTAAATTCAACTAAAATATATAACCAACTACTGAGCGGAACTCGTTTACTTTTCGTAGCCAAAATTTTACTACAGTCGATGTGGTAACCCAACAAAAGCACACTTGGAATCTGTGCTTGCAAAATTAGAAGGAGCAAGCCATGGTAACCACAAGGTGGAAAATGGAAGTTGCAACAGAAATGTGTAAATGCTGTTTTCTATTACTTGTTAGCTTTGACTTTTTCCTCTGGCATTGCCGCAGTTTCCGCCGTTTTCCAAGCCTGCGCCAAAGGCGATCATTTAATCGTCGTCCAAGTACTCAGCGGAGACACGGATTGGCTTATGAAGAATAAAGTAGAAGAATTTGGGATGACATACGACGAAGCGTTCTCCCGTGAAACTGAAGACATTGTGGCACTTGTCAAAGCCAACACAAAAGTATGTAAACACAAACACCCTCAAATTTTGTATATTTATTCATCTTTTCTCTCGCAGTTTTGACGGGGTAATGGGAAATAAATTTTTTTGAGCAGATTATCCTGCTAGAGCAACCGAGTAACCCACTTCTGGAAGTCGCTGACATCCAAGCAATTTCGTTACTGGCAAAAGAAAAAAATCCACAAGTTCTGATCATTGTGGACAATACAATTCTGACGCCATTCTTCTTTCGACCGTTGGAATTTGGTGCGGATGTTGTCGTGTATTCACTAACAAAGTACTTTGTGGGTTTCTCGGACGTGGTGATGGGCTCCATTGTGTGCAACTCTGACGCTCTTTACGAATCTTACAAAAATTGCCAAATCTGTAAGAACCACTAACCGTTCAGTCCTTAACCCTTTAGTAAAATTATCAGTTGCAAATTGAAAGTGACAAAGTCATCAGGATGAATAAAACAAATTGTGTGATTTTACAGTTTTGGGCGCAATTCCATCCCCTATGGATTGCTACTTGGTGCTGCGGAGTCTAAAAACGTTTCCCTTGAGGATGCAGCAACACTTTAGAAATGCTATGAAAGTTGCTCATTACTTGGAAGCACATCCGTCAGTGGTCAAACTATTCTATCCAGGTATGAAAAAGTATATCTATACCTTTCGCCTTCAACTAGATTCTTTTCTTTAAAAAGGATTAAGATCCCATACGCAGTCCAAATTGGTCCGACGTAACCAGACTGGCTGCTCTGCATTGATGTCATTTTACCTGAGGGGAGAAATACCTGAAGCAATTAAATTCATAAAAGCTCTGAAGTATTTCCGTTTTGCTGGTTCATTTGGATCTGATGTCAGCCTGATAGCCTTGCCGTAAGCCTGAATTAAAGGAACTCACAGTACTACTGTCTGACTATTTAAGTTCCGACTTTGTTGATTGGAATATGGTAACCATGACCAACGCAAACGGCACGTAAACCCCTGGTTTGAACTTTTGTCCTCTATTTATTAGTAGAAGAGTAAAGTTCGACATTTTGTGATTTTGTAAGCTGGGAAATGCAACTCCCAACCAATATTCGCGTAAAATTAGCACAGGCCACCAACTTCACCTTACAGTGCAGATTCCTCCTGGATTATTTTTATCCATGTTCAATTACTACTTTGAGTGTCAAAAAGCTCTTCGTATTTGGGCCAAAAGTCAGTAGGTACCTCTGGGTTTCCGGCTCAAACTTTTAATAAATGCGACACATTCACTTTCATCAATGGGATTGGGAAATGTTTCCTCCTGAGCTTGCCGATTTTGTACAAGACACCATTTTATTTGTAAAAGTATTTAAGAATCTTGTTGATCTCTCTGTCTCTGTCTCTGTAATTGACTTTGTTTTTGGCATTGTTATACGTGAGGCGAACCTCAAATTGATTTTTAAAACGAATAAATAAGATTAGAACAAAGAAATGAAGGAATTAAATCATGCAAATTGACGTTTCGTTGTTGCGCAGATGCATACAGAATATGAATATGACCGCGATGGAGCCGGCGGGCGCGGGTTTCAAAATGCAAAAATAAAAATAACACGGCCGGAACTTAGATACTCAAACAATAAAGATTATGTTGAGTATCCTCCGTCACTTCCATATTTCCAACAATGTCCCAATCTTTCCAAAATTTGATTAAAAAAATATTTTGAAGCACAAATTGGTTAGGTGGTTTGGAAAATGAAAGTGGGCCAGACATGCTACCGTCCCATCTAATCTTTATGTCAATATTTTTATATCTTTACTGCCATTTTAGCTCCGTTACTTCTCAGCAGGAGATGAGCCCAGAGAGTCAGAGGAACGTTGGGATTGAGCAGCACCTCATCCGGATTTCAGTAGGATTGGAAAATGCGGAAATCCTTATTCGTGATTTGGACCATGGATTGAGCGCAGTTGCTGGTGGGGTTAAAGAGCACGCGTTTGATTTAGAATGAAGGGTTAGACTACAAGGTGGCATGAAATTTAAATTTATAAAGCAACAATGTCTACATATATTTTTTCTGGAATATATCTTTTAGTTGGTTATACTTTTAGTGAAGGGATTACCCGAAAAAGGAGCAATTTTACAGAAGTAGATAACTATTTCTAATCTCTTGTTTGTAGGGATTTGGGGTATATTTTGGTGAATATACGTTTCATTTTGTTAATTAGCAATTCGAAAATACTTCGCTTGGCCTACTGTGGCTTCGCGAGTTTAACAGTTGAGTTTTATGAATTAATTTAAACTTTTGTTCTAATTGGGGGAATATTAAAGCAAAATAATATTTAATAGAAAGTTTATCTGACATTATTTAAGAATTCCGGGAAAGCGTATCCAAATAAAAAGAATTCATAATTGATTAGTTGATTAATAATTGAGGAGTAACACAAAAAACCAACATTTCAATACGAACAAATATTCCTCAATTCAAGAGCATTTTCTCTAAATACATGAACTGAGTAAAAAGGATTAGGAGGCTTACACGGATGTTGTGTTTGTGGAAGAAAATTTAAACTCGAATGCAAAATGTAATCAAAATGAAAACGCAAAATGGAAAATGAAATGAAACTCAAAACGCTAACCAGAATGCTTTTTTTATTTACATTTTCCCCTTACATGTTAATTCCCTAAACAGGAACAGGAGGCATACGGGTGTCACAACGGAAGCAGGGCAATCAAACATCATTCCTAAATGCCACTAATAGCTGAATTCGTCAAACCAATTATTTTACACTTAATTAATGCAATTAACACCCTATTAATTAACTCGTTTAAAAAGAACATTTGCATCTAAAGTGACCGGAAGTTATGACCTCCTTCCGAGTTAACATTAAACATCAACACTGCTGCGGTGTAGTTTCCTTTAATGGCTCCTGTTTGCACATCTTGTTTTGCACATTTTGTTTGCAATGTTTTTCTATTTGAATATTTTGATATGCCATTTCTGGGTTTCGTAGTTTGGGACAATAGTTTTGAAAATTAAATTTTGCATTCACCGATTTCTGTTGTAATGTTCAACAAAACATTTCCGTCCAAAAATTTATTTAATAAATAAAAACGCTATTCAAATGAATATGGTGGGTCGCAGGGATTCGGGAACCATAGCGAGAGGTGTGACTTCCGAGTCGGTACGATAATATTTAGTGGTATACGCAATTGGATTGCCGCCCTAATTAATTCGCCTACGAATTAGCCTTGCTTACGTAATTGTTGCCTGCCTAATGGTGTACTTCGTTGTGTTCGGCTTGTTTTGAAATTAAAAAAAATCCTAATTATACATAGGAACAAGTTTTTGAGGAAGTGAAATTTTAGCAATATCACCCGATACTACTTTTCTGAAATCTGCTATAGTGCACAGCTTGGTTGCTAGAACCCCCAAGGTTAATAGACGCTAATTTTATTGTCTACTAATCTTGAGAACGCGCATACTTCGAAAAAACGGACCGGCGTGATCACGCTCATCCCGTTTACTATTTATCCCTTGCGTTGAAATAAAAACAGCAGGAACGGGTTGGAGGTAAGGGTGACCCAATAAATGAGTACCCATACACTGAAATGAGTATCCATGACGAATGGCTCGTGAATATTTGATAGTTTTAGAACTAACTTGGCTGACCTTTGCCTGCCTACATAGTGTCATCCATCTTAGTCTTTGTGACAAGGAGCGAGTGGCTCGGTTGGTAGAGAATTAATCTCTCTCTCCCGATTACCTGAGATCGTAAGGGGCTTAGTTTCGTTTCACAGAAATGTGTGCTGCCAGCTCCGTTTTGCCTCCAAAATAATTATAATGTGCAGAGCGATCTCTTTATTAATTTGCCGATCAGGCAAAAATATGATAATATTTTTTGAAATCTCTGAAATGAGATCCTTCCTTTATTTCATATAAACACTTAAATGCGTACCTTGAAAAAAATTAATGAAATGTATGAAATGAGTAAGAAAAAAATCAAATATGTAAAGAAAAAATAATATGTGACAGATAACGCCCATGAGGATTAACTCTGAAGAAATGAGGGTCTTCTACCTTTCAGGTTCGAGTAAATGAAGCAGGAACAGCAGCAGCGATGAGGCGGACACTTTACAATTTACTTACTTTATTTCCAATTAATCAAAATGAGCCAACAGGAGTTCCGCTCTGCGCCTCTCCTAAATTATGACTGAATTCTCTACATGAGAATCTTCCCCTTTTCTATACCAATATAGCCTAATCTCTTCCTCGCCTCCTCATTCACTAAATGTTCCCAGGAGGGAGCTCACAACAACACAAAACACCAGAAACAACGCTTGTCTCTTTCTACAAACTCCACCAGGCGGTTTCTCCTCAAGGAGACTAGACGTTAACGAGCGACCAAATGCACGCTCAACTTGTACTTTTTTACCTCACCTAACCTAACCTAACCAAACGAGACGAGAAATGTATTGCCCAAAAAGTACAGGGTGGGCCGAAACGTATTGCAGTTCTCTCAAATCAATATTTTCCATAAGAGAGCCAATGAAGAGAAGAGGAAAAGCATTGAGGGAAATAGGAGAATCCCGCTCATTCCTCTAAAGGCCCTCATCACAGAGTTTGTTGAAAAGAAGGAAAAAACTGCAATAAGTTTCCGCCCACCCTATACAAGAAAGAACAAGCCAAGCGTGCACTTGGTCGCTCGTTAACGTTTACTTCACGGAGAATACTGCCTGCGGCAGTGGTTTGGGTCCCGACCCGAATGGTTTAGCAATTGCAAATCCGGTGAGAAGGACTGTGTTTTCCTACCACAAGATGGTAGTACAGAGACCGAAATACAACTTTTGCGGAAGCTCGGCGAGGGACGAAAGTAAACATACATAGTCTTTGTGACGAGATCCAACAAGAATAAAAAAGTAAATGGTAAATTGATTTAATTTAAGTTCTGGTAATAACCCGCTATGTTTAGTAACATAAAATAAAATTCAGTAGAAACTTTGTAGTTGACTTCGGGCAGAGCATGCATATACCGTGGCCGCCACGTAAAAGTAGACACCCAAAACTGTTTCTAAGGCGATTTAAAAAATTTTTAAAATTATGAAAAGGAACGAGAAGCAAATTTTAAAAATAAACAACTTTTTTGATTTAGGGTGTCTACTTTTACTTGGCGGGCACGGTACATTGATACATACCTTGCATACATACATAGATCCATGTGACATGTGAGGAGTTAAACAAAAAAAAATAAAAAAGAACCAAAGACGAGCTTTGGCAGGCAGGCAGACCTCTGCAGGGACTATATTTTTAGTCCATAGTTAAAGATGAAACTAATTCCGGCTAAAAGTGACAAACTGTTGACGCACTTGCTTTATTGTAAAGTTGTGAAAGGTTACTTCGCGGATCCGCCAGCAATGTGGAGGGAGTGTCAAATTCCTTTATGAAACAAAAATGCGAATGATCTCCCGTGAGTTGCCGTTGAGGAGTAAATCACTTACCACAATTTCCCCAGCTTCCATCACACAAACACGGTCCGAGTCAAGAATGGTGGAGAGACGGTGAGCAATGGTGATCACCGTGCAGTCTCGAAATTTCTCCCTGACGATCAATTGAATCAGCTCATCAGTGCTGAACACATCATATGCAATTAGGAACAAGGTTTACTTCAAAACGAAGATTCACTCCGCTTACTCAGAATCCACATGGGCCGTGGCCTCGTCTAGAATAAGAATCCTTGCACGTTGCAAGAGAGCTCGTGCTAGGGCGATGAGTTGGCGCTCCCCTTGGCTAAAGTTCGAACCCTGCTCAGCTACCGGCGCTTCCAGTCCATCGTCACCCAGTCGCAATGTCAATTGTGCCTCTTGGATAACTCTCCTGAGGTCAGTGTCATTGAATTTACAAAGTGGATCTAAATTCATCCGGAGCGTCCCTGCGAATAGGGTAGGGTCCTGCGGAATTATAGCAAGTTTGCGTCGGAGTTCGCGTAAGTCCAAACGTGATATGTCAAGGCCATCGATGTGAATGGAACCTGAACTGAGCTCTACCATACGAAAAAACGCAGCGACTAGGGTAGACTTGCCAGCTCCAGTCCGGCCTACAATCCCAACCTTAGACAGAAAAAATAACATCAATAACCAAGAACTCTGACAATTTCGTTACTTTCGACGATATGTTGAAGGACACTTACTTTCTCACGAGCCCTGATGCGGCAGGAAATCTCCCTCAGTACATCTTTCCCGGTAAAGTAGCTCACCCGCACTCTGTCAAATTGAACTGCGCCATTTGTTGGCCAGGAGAGTGGCGGGTAGATAGCTGCACCGATCGAATTTTGTTGTGGAAGGACTTGTGTGTATTCCAGAATCCGCTCAACCGATACCAACTCGTTCACAATCATTCCCGACTGTACGATTAGGTAGGAAATGATTCCACTGGTGTCAAATGTGGATGAAATCACGAGACCCACGGCCGATGCATCTGAGTTCAGTACTTGAACGTATTAAATCAATCTGCATTGAAATTGCCTTATTGGACTTACCATAGTTTCCAAACACTAAACTGAATGTGACCAAGGCAAAATAGAGGAATGTAGCCAACTGGACCATTGACCCTACCCATCGGATTGCGTGCTGCTGAGCAAAGGCGGCTCTCAAATAACAATTTTGTAGAAAATCAAAGTTTTGCATGAATTTGGGTTCCATTTTGAAAGCCCTTATGGTTGTGAGGCCATGGAGGGTTGAATTCACGTGATCCAGCACAGGGCTTTTGGCTAAAAAAATAAATCATAGTTTGGAAAAACGCAAATAATGCCAAAACGGTGTAAATGCTTCAGGGTTACACAAAAACACACCTGTGATCTCCAAGCGTGCAATTCTTGAAGCACCTCTCAAGTAGAACTTTCGCATAAAGTAAATAATGCAAAGGAGGACGACGGATGGAAAAATGAAGACTGGATTTGTTATACTCACGATCGCCAGAGTTCCAAGTGTTGCAAACGTGTACTACAAAGAAAAAAAATGAGAGAGCATAAAAATATGTGCCCAATGCGTTGCGTAAAGTACAAATCGTACAAGAAGAACGGTATAGAGAGTTAATTGCAAACCAAGGTCCGCAGTGCCCATGTCCTTCGAAAAGCGATTTAGCGTCCTTCCCATGGAGTTCACCTCAAAAAATCTGATGGGGGCACGGATTACGGCTTTAAAGAGAGAGGCGTGGAGACGCCGACAGCTCCGCAAACAGGCCCAATAGTGTCCACAAGCATGCGCAAACGGGAGAACCAGGAGTGGTGCCAGTAGAACCGAATAGCCGTAGGCGTAGTCCTTGCCAATCTGATATTTTTGAGTCGCTGGGGCAGTTGAGTCTGCTGTTATCCTAAAATGTGAATTTTAGAAGAACTCCTTGAATATAAATTTTTTTATCTCCTTACCAGGCTTCTAGAAAAAAATCCGCATAAACGCTGACGATTTGACTGATGAGGAAAATGAGGATTAGGAGGCAGATGCCAGTGATGTGATTTCCAGCTCTCAAGAACTTCCAACAAAGTTCCAGTCCTACGCTCCCCTCCATTTTTTTTTCATCCTCTTCCTCTGGGCGGAATTTCGGTCCAAGTGTTGCGCGTCGAACTTCTTCAACATCTTTTGTGAGGTCGTCCACATTGTCCCCCACAATCGATGAGATTAGTCCTTGTGAGTGCAGTTTATGAAATGTTCCCTTAGATTTCGTTATTCCTTTGTCCAATAAAATTACTTCGTCGGCATCTCGGGCGTGGTGCGGGAGGTGAGTGATCATGATAACACACTTTGCTCTTAGGAGCCCTCTGATGCACTTTGCGAAGATATGGGCACCCACCGTAGCGTCCACAGAACTCAAGGGATCATCCAGCAGGTACACGTCAGCGTTATGGTAGACGGCTCTGACATGAGAGGCAACAATGACAAAAATATTTTGCGAGTTTGCTCAAATGTCGATTTTGTAGATCCCGGGCACATAAATCACAAAATAATAAAGTAAATCCAGCTCACCTTGCCAAGCTAATGCGAGCTCTTTGTCCTCCACTGAGAGTGACTCCATTCCCTCCAACCAGTGTGCAGTCGCCGTATGGAAACAATTCAAGGTCGCGTCGCAATGCGCAGGCGTCAATGACTTCGTCATACCAAACATGGTCCCAGGCGTTGTTTCCCAAAATGTTCTCGCGAACGCTCCCAGGGAATAGGCACGGATCTTGTGCCGTGAAGGCAACTCTACCAACCACATCCAAACTTCCAAAGGTAATTGGAATCTCCTTCAATATCATCGACAGCATGGTGCTCTATAAAAGTAATTGGATCCTTAACTTTCCAAAAAAATTACTTGAAAACTTACTTTGCCAGCACCAACTGGCCCGAGGATGCAGACGAAATTGCCTTCAGCCACTTCCAAACTAAAATCCTGCAGAATGTTGTCCCCTTCTAAGGTCCACCGGGTAGAAGTGGAAGCTAGGCGCAACCCTATTGGACCATTGCCATCTGTAGGTTGCCATGCAGTCTCATCCTTTACAATTTCCGTGACGGCTAGAAACGCCTAACAATAAACGTAAAATTTCCGTGTATCTTTTGTTGTCATGGCATAAAACTGGCATACTTAGAGCAAATACCACGATTCCCGAATATTAATTTTGTCCATCGAAAACGGGTAAAATTAATTTTCGCATCAAGCGCAAAATATGGCGTTTTTGGCATATTTTTTTTCCTTTGATGATTAATAACAGGCCATAATAGCATGCTAGACAATACCCATTCAGGAATCGATAAGACCACTCGATTCTAGGAAACCATTCGCGTGCCCTTCCCTCTTTTGTTAAAAGAATTGGGTGTAACAGACATAACACGATGCCCAGCGATGGAGTCTACGAAGCACACCGACGGACTTACAAGGAAGGAAATACATGGACGGACTTACAAGGACGAAAATTCATGGACGGACTTACATGGACGGGGCTACAGGGATGCGGATATACTTGGACGATATAGCAAGTAAGTGTTTTGTTGGTTTATTTCTAATACTTAAAAATTCCGTGAAAGAATTAAGTTAACACTTCAAGTGAATAGATAATTAAAAAGAATTGATGTTCTTGCTAGCCAATAACTTCGAACTGAATTGAGTCAATAATTGGTTTTAAGGTTTTAGGCTTTTTAGGAGTCATATTTAATATTAATTCGAAGCGTAGCCGGCAAGCTCAATCACTTAATTTAAGTGCTCACACATTTGAAACATTTGTTTGCAAGCACATCCATTCATTGTAACGATTGACTCACTTGCAGTATTAAGTTAACTGAACTTGATTAATTGCAACTTCAAATTTAATTCTGTAATGCAATCTTAAAGTATTGAAAATACGCCAACAAAACAAATGAATGTCCGTCCATGTAAATCCTAGTCCATATAAGTCCTAGCCCATGTAAGTCCTAGTCCATGTAAATCCGCATCAATATAAGTTCGTCCATGCATTTTTTTCCTTGTAAGTCGGTCCGTTTAGTCAGTCCTATATCCGTCCCTGCAGTCAGGGAGTCTTGTACATTACAATGTCATCTAACGTACATTGATTTATACCATAGAAATGACATCACAATGTCATTGATGGTACATAAGAATGTACCTCAGCGCACAGTGGGTTTACCGCGTTTCGTCAAGGCCAAAAATAATCTCCATTTAGTCCAATCGAATAAAAAGGTTCAAAAAGTAATGAAAATCTAATTTAAAAAAAAACGCATGTAAAAAATTAAATTTTCAATTAAAAATTAAAAATTATTTTTATTTGCAATTTTTGTAATTATTTATGCTGGGCTGAATTTTTAATTTTCATTTGTTTTGACGCTTAAAAAATATACAAGCATACGTCATAATGAACAAAAAGTTGGCATTGTAGCTTCGTTGTAGAATTATATGAAAGTGCAATGAAATGTGTGGAAGGCGGAAGTTTAAACTGGTTCAACAGTGGTCGAAAGTTTTAATTAATTAGGAATACCGGTAATTTGTTCATAAATGTTTAATTAATGCACAAATTAGTGACGGCGGAGGAACCAACTAAGCCTTACACCTTAGTTGGCATTAAAAAGACTTAACATGATAATTATTCTGCACTAAGTTCATCCATTTCATATAAATCATCATTGCATCTTTGTTTTCTTGTAAAAATTCCTCCTCCTCTACCAACATAAAAAGTTCCCTTAATTCTTGTAGAGATGCATTTGGCTTTAGAAGGTAAGAGTAAAAATTGGCTGTGAATTCAGGCATTGCTTTAAGTTTTCTTTTTAGAAAATCCCTTATTTCTTTTTTTGTCATACTACTTAGGTGTATAGGAGTGCAGAAATCTAGAGATGCCTTTTCACCGTCAAAACAAATGAAGATTAAAAATTCAGCCCAGCATAAATAATTACAAAAATTGCAAATAAAAATAATTTTTAATTTTTAATTGAAAATTTAATTGTTAACATGCGTTTTTCTTTCAAATTAGATTTTCATTACCTTTTTAACATTTTACTACGATTGGACTAAATGGAGATTATTTTTGGCCTTGACGAAACGCGGTAAACCCACTGCGCGCTGAGGTACATTCTAATGTACCATAAATGACATTGTAATGTCATTTCTATGGTACAAAACATTGTACGTTAGATGACATTGTAATGTACAAGACTCCATTACTGCCATTGGTTTCCGGACGGCCCAAAAATAGTGGGATGATTGTGTTGATGAGGTCAATTGTAGAACAAAAACAAAAACAAATCTCTTTTCCCTCCAATATTCCATTTTTAGTCAAATATTAAGGGTAATTGGATGGTGAGAAAGAAGTGAAGTCCCACTTTATGATTTCCTGACCCTTTGTTACGATTACTAACCTCGATTCGTTTGACGCTGACCCTCATTTCGGACGCGTAAAGGATTCCAGATTGTAGCAGTGAGGACATCCTCGTAACGGCTCTGAAGAGTACGAACACCACGAACCCCTAATGTCGAATACGGTTAATCGTCCAGAAGTAATGAATGAAATAAAAAATTTTTGGCATAGTAGTGTCCTCGTGCAAGGTGCCTTGACGATTTAATTTTCAAATTCCTAGAACAGGTGTCGCCATAACTCGACTGTTGACAAAAAATTGAAAATAACACGCGGTGGGCCAAATGTGGTCCAATCGGATTACAGCGTTTTTATGACCAGATTCGAATAACTGATTATGTCATTGGAAAGCTCATGTCGTCGCGAATTCAAAAAGGTCAATTTTTCCTATGACACCTTAGTCAAGGGTCATGGAAGGATAAAGACCGTCGTAACTATGGATACCAATACTGCCTGAAACGCGTTTTTAGTTATGGCGTCACCTGTTCAAGCAATTTTTTTTTGTTTACCGCCTTGGTGCTAAATCCACCGAATGACAATAATTAACCGTGACTTACCGTTTCGGGATCTAGTGTGTTTCCCTGGAACATGTATATGGCAAGGGTAACGAAAAGTGCCAACCTGGGCGACACTTGCAGAACACTCACGAGCATTGCGTTCCGGACACTACGTTTTTTGAGAAGGCGGATTTCCTCCTCCCTTGCCTTCGTAACGAGTTTAATAAAAGCCGCTTCCCACGTGGCCATTTTGATGAGACGGATTCCACGTAGAACTTCTTTTACCAAACGTAACCGGCGGTCAGTGGAAATTGCAGTTTCCACGCGAAGACTCCCAATCCATTTGGAGGCGAAAGCTTAAATTAAATGACATGAAGACAATGAAATTATTGTGTTAAAATGGAACTATACTAAACTTGCCCGAACCTACGATCGGAACCTTTTTTCTCACTTTGCGCGTTAATGGTAAGTATTGAAATCCCAAGTCCAGCCAGGCCTGCAAATCCAACATAATCCACGACGATTATCATGGAAACGAGCGTAACGACCGGCGCAATCCAGACCTATGGAAGAAAGATCCGTTGTCAATTCCATTTAATTAATTCAACTTGGTTTCTTTGAGGTTAAAAGTTCAACCCTTACAGAGTGACAGATCGTGAGTCCGGCAACGAACATTCCAAGGTCAGTTGATAGGAAATTGGAAACTTGCCCAACCCCGCTCTCCCGCCCACTCGATTCGCTCAACCTAAGAATCTGTAATGAACATTGTTAGCAGTTTTTGCGTTTACATAACAGATGCCGCCAGCTGGGAACGTACTTTTCTGTAGATCAGGCTGGATGTAGCGGCAGAGAGCTTCAAGGCAACTTCCGTTGCGATATCATAGCTATGTTGATAGAAAAATGTGATAAGGAACATGGACAGAACCAGGGCTATTACGCAAATGTAGACCATGTTAGGCTCCTGTCCATTTGAAATGGCACGAAGTAACCGCCCAAATAAAAGGCACTGCCCGATCCTACAAATTAAATGAAAATGAAATTTAAAATGGTAGAATTTTAAACGTGGTACACTTGAAAACCTAAACAATATGCCGCTGCAACAATTCAGTTGTAATATGGTCTAAAAGTTTTTGTTACTTGATTACACCGTCGCGGATGAAGGCAAGAAGTCCTGAGAGCATAAAATCGTTCCCATAAGTTTTCCAGAAGGCGCTCATGAGTGGCGTTTTGGAGCCTATAAATCTAGCCTTTTCAAATGACTTTTCCAGTTCATACGCAAGTTTTCCAGAGTCCCACTTTTCTGAATTGGGCTCAAGGTCATCAATCTCCAGTTCATTACTGTAGCCCCGTAGCAATGTGTAGAATGGAAACCTGGAAACGAATTATGAGATTTATTTCTGATTGTTTCGTATCTTGAAAATGTAATTTAAATTACCAGAAGAACATACGAGACATCAACCCAGGAGAACCCGGTTTTTGCATTCCAGAATCGCGAAGAAGAGGTTTTGCTTCTGACATTTCCGGGTCTCAAGTCTATGATCATAAAATAAGAAGTTTCTTCCAAAAGAAAATAAGTTATTTTCTTACCAATTGCTCTATAGAATGAACATAAAATCAGCATGTCGGCGGTAGAAGAAGACATTTCGGAATTGGTGTTTTTTTTTACAAAAAAAAATCAACAAAATCAATAAATTTTTGAGCAGAGTACGTCATCATTTTTACTAAGAAACACAACTTTCTCGTTTTTTTGAGAGAATGACACTTTTTCGATTCTGTTTTGATCATTTTAAATTCTTTTACTCAAGGGTACCGCAGCGCTTTGTTAACTGTTTCCGCTCGCGACACCTAGCCAACGTCGTCGCTCCGATTCGCTCACATCACTTTTCACTCTCTCGCTCTGCTCACAACCTTTTTCATGACTACTCAGCTCAGCTCCGCTCTGCTCACATCATTTCCCCCTCTCTCTCTTGCTCAGCTCTCTCTGCTCACATAATTTTTCACATGCTCTCCCGCACGCCTCCGCACCTCTCACATATTTTTCACTCTCTTTTGGTCAGTTCACAACCTTTTTCATGCCTACTCAGCTCAGCTGCGCTCACATCATTTCCCCCTCTCTCTCTCTCAGCTCCACACCGCTCACATCTTTTTTCTTTTTTCTTCGCTCAGCTTAGAACCTTTTTCATACCTACTCATCTCAGCGTAGCGTCACCCACAAATTTCTCATGCCTGCTCGCTCAGCTCACATCTTTTTTCACCCCTTATAACTCAGCCCAGCTCCGCTCACATCATTTTCACGTCTTCTCGCTCAGATCCGCTCCGCTCACAAAATTTTGGATGCCTGCTCCCTCAGCTCACGTTTGTTTACGCCTTTTTGCTCAGCTCAGCTCCGCCGACAACATTTCTTGGACTTCTTGCTTTACTTATTTCAAATTTTGCCCAGTTGAAAAAAAGCTTATACAATACACTATTTCAGGAATCTCCATAATAAAAAACAGTTCTGCCTTTATAGACTTGTTGGAAGTGAGCTGAGTGAAGCTCATTCTGTGCTCACCCACCCCCTTCGGGAATCGGGATGAAAACCTCTTTCCAACGCCCATGATAATTATTCTGTTTAAGTCACATTTAATTTTTCCACTTGCATGAAAAAATAACAGGGTTTCATTTTATGCTGAGCAGAAACTGGTGCCACTGATAATATGAGAGACGGAGATTTTGGTATCGTTTGACGTATTACAAAGGAAAGAAAACAAAATAAACTTAAATGAGCGTAGCTTGGCGATTCGGCAAATCACTTGAGCGGAGCGGAACTGAGAGAAAAGACATGGAAAATGTGAGCGGAACGGATTGAGCAGAGCAGAGCGGAGTGGAGTGAGCGGATTGAGCGGGGCGGATTGAGTAGGGCGGATTGAGCGGAGCGGATTGTTGGTGCGGAGTGGAGTGAGCGGATTGAGCGGAGCGGAGTGAGCAGAGGGGAATGAGCAGAGGGGAATAACGGAGTGGAGTGAGCGGATTGAGAGGAGTGGGGTGAGCGGAGTGGAGTGAGCGGTTTGACCAGGGCGGATTGAGCGGAGCGGATTGAGCGGAGCGGAGCTTAGCGATTTAACAACTCTCGAAGGCATGAGGGTATTAAACCTTACGTTGAGGTGAAAAATCTGAATAAAATTAATCAGTTTAATTTAATTGCTGAGTTTACCTCATGAGCGCTCACTAATCTCAGAGCCGTCTTCTGTTGACCTGAGTCGACCTCTGACCTGTTGCCCTTAGCGACGTGGGGTGAAAACGATATGTCTTTTTCTTCCGCCTACCGGCTCAAATGGAGAATCTAAATCCAATTAGGGGCCTTTAACACCCATCACTTCACAATTCCTTAGAAATTGCTGTTATTCCAAAATAACATGAACATGGTTACATTTTTTCGGTGGAACACTTTTAATAGGTAGGTTAAGCCCACTTTACGGAAGATTTTGAACTCTTCAACTTGAAGTTGAAGAAGTTCTGTACTGCCTCATCTCTTTTAACAGAAGAGGTTAGTTACTTTCCGCCCATGTTTCTTCACAGATCTTCCGAGGTCGTTACTCTGCCTACGGAGATTTCAAATCAACAGTCCATTATGCATATGGTATCCTCAGGAAAGGTGGGCAATAAGAAGAAAAAGCTCCAAAAACCGGTTAAAACCCCATCCCAGTTTAGGAGTATGAATTTCCATTTCTTGTAATATTTGACTAGTTTTTTAGTTTGCAATTTTATTCCGTATCATATCCCTATGCCTATGTCATAAAGTTACAATTGGATAAAACATTTCCAAAATTAAAAAAACCCACTCCTAAATATTATCATAAAAATAACAATGTTGAATTCCTTCCCAAAGTGTTCCCATAAAATGCTTTGTTAATTCAAGTACTTTTGATCGGATTCCTCATATCATGAAGGACTTCCCCAGTACACTGGAGGAATTTTTTGCAATCTTCTGGGAAGATGTGCCCAATGTTACCAACTCGAAAACATTCCGCTTTTGTGGATTTCATGGAAAAAATGAGTTGACCTAAGGGAGGAGTATTGCAGGAGTAATCAATTCCAGAATGAATTAGAACCTGTTTGTATTTTCACCTTTGCCCAAAAGACGTGAGTAGAATTCATCAAAGTCAAAACTAGCGTGATCATGGTAGTGGAAGGATGTGTTGATGTGACCAGTAATGGAATCATCAACGAATCGTCTAAATCCAAAAGTTGTCATTCCTTCTCTCAGAATTCGGTTGTTTTCCTTATACCTGCACTTGATGATTTCTTGATGACATTTCAACTTTAGCGCCATCTATGAAATCGATTTCGGGTATCATACCTTCGAACCCGTTCAGACAGGCCTTCTTTTTCTAACTCTTCCAGTGCCGTTTTGAGACCTAGGACCACATGAGTGGGCGGAGTGAATATAAATCGATTCTCTTCCTCCAACATTCTCCATCGGGAATACAAATCCAAGCACAGGGAACTGGATCGATCTGCTCAAAGTGGCAGAGTTTTGAAATTTTTTTCTTATTCCTGCACCTTCTAAATTGTAAAATGCCACGGATTTTGTAAAGAAAATTTCCGCCGAAAATTTATATTGTATAGGCATCAAGAATTTTAAAAGAGTGGGTGCTAATATCCTGTAAAAAAGAAGGAACGATCAAGCCGTTTTGGGAAAATTATAAAGAGTGCAAACCTACAATTTTTCTTTTTTCTTTTTTTACTGAATCGGAGAATTAAAAAAAATTTAATGGAAATACTTCATTGAGAGAGTATACACGGGTACAGTTAGAGCTTTTTTCAAAAACAGGAGGCGGAGCCATCCACATGCGCAATGAGTCTGGATGTGCGATTTGAAATTCTTTTTGGCGGGAGCAGCTTTTCCTTGTGTATTTTAGCACAACAAACTAAAATTTGTTGTGATTAATTGTTAATAATTAGTGATTCCGATCACTGTTGAAAAATTCTCCCCAATTAACAATCCTGGGAGAAGTGCAGGGAAGGTGTGTGCAGCAGTTGGATACACTAATCGAGCCAGAATGGTCTCCCAGTTGAGGAATACAGTCAAGTAAGTTTTTACATTAAACCTTGCCCATTACAAATTGATGCACTTTGTGATTTGGGATTCATTTGGACCAATTGATTTTGACCTTTACTTAATCTTCTTTTGCTTCCGTAGTTGTTCGGGGAAAATGACTACAAAGGTGTCCGTTTCGCTGCAGTCAAATTGGAAATGTTTCTGTCAACGACTGCAAGGTGTCCGGTTCTGTCAATGGTCGGGACTTGGTCTGTCACCTTCAGAACTTCCGATGGAAATATTCCCAGCAGGGTCATTTTGGCTTGACCTATGACCTTAACGT
>JAQIWD010000591.1:0-19204 GCA_034694825.1 Anurida granaria
GTAAATGAGGAAATCGCTGGGGAAAACGCAATTTTTCTAATCTATCTTTTTAAATGAGAGCAAAGAGACGCGCAGGTTCAATAGTATTCCAGGTCGCTGATTTAATGACTGGGCTTTCAAACTCTGCTGGGTTAATATCGTGAGTCCTAAATAATAATTTCAACTCCTGTTAGAGTAACGAGGTCACGATCTCCATTATGCTAAAGAGATGCAGTTGCTATTGCTATAGGAAGAGTCCTAAACCACCAATTAACAAGTGTAACTCAAAATGGACATAAACTGGTGATTAACGCTGCTACCAGATTCTGCTACCAAATAATGGAACCAAGCCCACCCAATTATTGCATGAAAAGATATGACACCGACTGTCATCCATCCTGTTTTGAAATTGTTTTCACACCACCGAATTACTGGAATCCAGAATACAGGGAACAAGAGCAAGCATTTAAGGAAGCAAAATGAAACTGTAAACTTGTGCGAAAAACATCGGGGACGATTCAATTTATAATTGAAGATCCATTGGAGACTATTATTAAAAATACAAGCAAGTCATGGTGGTGGTTTACACACTCCAGGAGGGAAGAGTCCTAATCATGATGACAGTGATTCATCACTGGACAACAATGAAATTATCACAGATCAAACCAGACTTCCGGTAAATTGTAATCGAGGATAATACTCCCCTAGTCGAATTAGATAGGCCAAGCTAGCCTGTTTCAAATTGAAATTGAAGCGTTCAAACTGTCAATGCTTTCAAATTTATTTTTTCTTAATGCTGCAGAGAATAAAATGAGTCAAACGCCAGAAACTAATCTTTCCTACTATTAATAATTATTTGAAATACGCAAGTGTATCCCAAGATTAATGGAAAGAGGAGATTTGGATTGTCCAATGACATTGGAAACCAATTCTATCAAGATTGCGCCGGTTTGAACACCCAGATTTGATCCTGGCATTGGAGGATTTGAAATGTAAAGTAAAATGCAGCAGATTTGTCAACTTATCGGTCGCTCACTCTAGTATATCCTTACCGGAAACGGGAAATTGACATTAAACAAAGGCAAGGTGGATGGACTTTGACGCTGGTGCTCCATAGAATGACAATTAGGGTTCGACGATTTCTGAAACCATGAAAACAATTCTCTTTCCTTTTCCTTTTCCTTTAATAAAAACTTTAGTTTTCTGCGACATAATTTCAAGTGTTTTCGAAAGAGTTGCAATTTCCCAAACCACAGTTATGAGAAATTGCCAATTGAACTAATCTGGAACGCTTCATGAGGAGGCTAACAGCATCCAACCAGTGACAGCTTGAGTGATTAACCTCATCAAATTAATATTAATTGTCACTTTATGGGATTATGGGACGCAGAAACACATTGCCGTCTGCCCTCTCAATATGGTCAGGCAGGATCAAGTGCATGGCTACAAGGAACCCCTGGCACGCGACGGGGACAACAATACATTTCTTATCCCATGTCCAATTGACGACAGTACGCTAATGAACCCAAATCCACTTTATAAGATTCTCATCAAGAGACGGGGTGACGAAGAGGTGTACGCTAGTGTGCTGTGTTATTAGAATTCATGGCCAAACACCTTGCCCTCACTTTAAATTCGCATGCATCCTGCATGTAATTATTCTACCCTTCCCATTCTATTACTGTCTACTCTAAATAACAATAATTAAACAATTTTTGTTGAAAAGTTTACCCGTTCAAAGTAAATTGCAAGCATCCTCCTCGGGTTTCTTGATGCTGTCAATGGTCTCCCAATAATGTTTGACACTGTTCAACCCCAACTACACCACAACTACAACTGCCAAAATCCAAGCGTCCAGCCAGGAATAACCAAAGGATAAACTTTTAGCACTAGGAATCCTTGCAAAGTACTAAACTAGACGGAGTAGTGGAAAAGGAAACTGCACTGTGTTGCAGAGTTTCCTTTCGACAGATGCCTCTTCAGTGATGATGATGGTGACGGGCAGGGAGTCGTCAGTGGGTAGCGTGTTTGTTTACACAGCTGGAAATGAGGGTTATATGTAGGGCAGAGACGTTGCCAATATTTTTCAAAGGTCCTGGCACTGCCCCAAAGCGTTCTTGGGCTGGACACGAGGAGTTTTCAGGCCAAGACGCTTTTTGCAACCCTGACAAGTGACAACTAAACTAAGTGGGGATTAAATGAGGATGAAAATCCACAATCAGAGGATCCCAGCCAACAACAAGGATCCGTCTCCAAATAAATCTCATCCTAATTACCAAGTGTAGCGTGATCTTGGGATCCCCTCACCTCCTGAAACTGAAACTGATTAGGATCCACAAGTCAGTCAACAATGTCAACACTCCCTTTATTCGACAATTAGAAACGATTTCCACCACAAGGCACTAGGTCCTTTTCCCAGTCCCTCCACTATGTCACTGTGTTAAGTCAAACATGGCAATTTGCAAATCCAGTAGACTAACAAGGGGATTTCTTGGGGAAAATATTGACATTGGTGACAAGTTAGATGGGAACTTTGGCTAATAATGAAGAGGAGGTTCATAACTTTCACAAGACGCGTCTTTAATGTCTTATTAACTCAAGTGGAAGTTAAATATTTAGTTGGATAAGTTTGAACAATTATTCTTAGAAAGGGATCCTAAGATCTCAATATTCCGCTACGTTGAAAATGGAAAAGATCACAAGAGATGCGAACGGATGAAAGACTGACAGAAGACAACAAGGAAATTATTTAACTACTTTCATTAAATTCCCAGTTTCGTCAATCCCAGATGTGTATTTGACTCCAAATCACTTTTTTCCATCTATCACTTCCAAAACTGCATAGTAGAAGCTTTTCCCTTTTATGGATGAAATTTAGCAGCATGTCAGCGAAATTTTTTGCCAAAATAGATGACAGGGACAGAGGTTCACTGGAGGAAGTTGTGATTGGTAAAAGAGACTCACAATTTATCAATCGATCAATCAATCAAACTAAATGGGTATTCAATGAGAACAATTAAGGTTGACAAAAAATGGTTTAATGTATTGTTGTCGTATAAACTTAAGGAGAAAAAAGGCAAGAAAATTAACAGCGTCCGCGTATTGGACCCAGGCTGGTTTTGAGACAATGACAATGGAAGTCTTGTTCTTCTGGAATCCTTGAACTAGAGGAGAAGAACGTGGACATAAATCATGCAGTCGAGCTTTATTGGACTTTATGAGCCATTGTCATTGTTCCTTCATCTAATCAGGATTTACAAAAAGTTTTGCAAATATATAAACAACGAGCAGGCAGGCGCTAGCTGGAAATTAAACCTAAAGTTCATGGATGTTGAACTTACACTGGTGGCAAGATTTCCAAATTTTCAATCTGACATCATCCAACTAAGATGATGTTTGCAAAATGATTTGATTCGTTCCGGAATAAATTAATTCAAAACTTGATTATGTGCAAGTACGAAAGAATTAAAGTCGTAAGTTCAAGGTGTTCCTCTGCTCATAACGCCATTCATCCTGAAAAACTAAACTGAAGGCTTGCGCTTGGGCTTGGGCAACTAGGATGAGCTTTTGCAAAAACTTAGCCAGTGGCATTATATTATCGACTTTGCAAAATCCTTCAACAGAATTTTGATGGTAATCTCACAAAGTTTTGTTTTTCTGAGCCTAAACCTAAACCTAAACAAAGGAAAGAGCATTCACTTTTTTAAACTTGTAGTAGTTATATTAATTCCAAGTCATGAGTGGCCATTAGCGTCACACCGTCATCCACTTTTGAGTTAATTGACTCACTGAGGGTGAGAATAGGATTTTATCATGAAAAAATAAAACTGAAACGCGGACAAAGCTTCCCTTGGGGCAGTTGCATTTACAGAACAATAATAATTATAGGATCGGAGGAAATGACACGCTTGGTGACTACGCACCTTGAAATAATGAATTAATGATGGATTCAAATTCAACAGATTCTTCCTATTGCCAAATTAACAAGCCAACAATGATACAAAGAATTTGCACAACATTATTTCAATCTCTATTGATTACGCACAAAAAAAACGACCAAGGCTATTGGATATCATTTGAAAGGAGTTGACGTAAGAATCGGAATCATTTTTTGATCATTAATTCGAGATTAGTTGCTCATCTTCCCTGACAGATAAATTGCAGCAATTATTTCGTTATTATGAGGAGTAAGTTGAAAGTAATCATGGATGAACGAAACAAATATTAGAGGAGAAGAATTTATTTAACGAACTGTCAAGGGATGATGACGTTCACTGAAACATTCATCAATCAGCCAACAATAAGGAAATGATCTTCTGTGTTGCACGGACTGCTCTAACATTAAGCTTCTTAAATTGATCAATCATGGAAATATTCTAGAACAACACAGAATTTGTCAGACGATTCTAGCTAATGCCGAATTGGCTCATGAAAAAAAAACAATGTGCACCACCGATACAAGAATTGCAATTAAATTGCAATTGCAATTTATAAAAGTGAGGAAGTTTCTTGAAGTGCTCACCGTGTATCGTAACTGTTGTCACCAATTTAGACCAAATTTGCACTACTTTGCCTTTGGTAGGGAAGCGACAAAACGTTATGTACGTGAGTCACAAATGTTAGGAACAGTTCCTTATATTTCCTAGACGTGCGTAAGGGTCCGTGATGCGTCCCTTTGAGGAACTTAAGTTCAATGTTCTGCTCGACTTGAATATCTTTCAACAGGCACTAAAATGAGGTTAAAAATAGTTAAAGATGCGGACCCTTCCCACTTTGTTTAAAATTTGAGACAGGAAGCAGAAGCGTGGGGCGGAGGGCTTCTGGTGGCTGGTCTGTCTGGCCTGCCGGAGTTTAAGGAAGATCAAGATCAGGGAAGCTGGGGCTATTGGATGTGTTTGGGAACTCCTGCGTAAGACAGGTGGAATGGAAATGAGATGCATGGAGAGTAAGTTATTGTAAATCTGAATGGAAAGGACGTTGACCCCGACAGTTTTTGCCACCAAGTTCCTGCTGGGCTAAGGATAGGAGGGGGAGGGAAAAGAAAATTGGAAGGAAGGAAATTGCGTGGAATTGTAATCATGAAAAAAAGACAACAAAAAAGATAAAAGGAGATCTTGTAAGAATAGCGTGAGAAAAAATAGAATTGGTTCCAACAAAGGACCAACCCTCCCAATTTAGTGTGTGGGATTACTGGGAAGCTTAAAATAGGGATGAATGATGAGTGAAATCAGTCGTTTCAGCCCATTTTTCCATTTCCGCCCCATTCACTACAGATCATTTCGGGGTGACCAGGAGATAACACAGTGAGGTGGATCCTGATTCCTATAATAGAGAAAGTGAAGCTCTGCTGGGGAAAGTGTGACTCATCTGCATTACGCACATGATACTGTTCAAACAGTCCATAGGGAACCAAATTCAGGATCTTCAAATTCCGTTTTCAAATCTTAAACAATCCGGATGCCATTTTGAAAAAAAATGTGAAAAATTGAACTTACCAACTTAACTCAGAATTAGTTTGATTTGTCCATTTTCGAAACCCTCTTCAGATTTAGTCGACCTAACTCCTCTCTTTTGCATATTTTTGGCACTAAGATTTGTAGATCCATTGTTGCAAGGATTAGCAGGCGCAAGGCATCATGACCTTAACGTAATGCCCTTCCTAATATATCACCAGCAGTTCAAAACAATTCGTAATGCTCAAGCCTTCTAACAGATTGGAATCAATGTACACAAAATTTGAGTTCTACTGGAAAGGAAAAGAAGATTCCGACTTTCCTGCTATTTTTACTTTCTCCAGACTTTCACGCAATGCTAAGATCAATGGAGAAACGCTTGCGCTTGACTTTCACCATACTCTCTCCCTCTCCACGTGCTCCTTACTTCAACAAACTAAGAAACAAGCTTTACAAAAACTAATAGCGTGTTAATGAAACTTATTTAACTCTAAGTTATATAAAAATTACATTTTTGAATGATCTGTTCTATGGTTTTATTACCATAATATAAAGAGATTCATATGAGATTTCACGATTACTCAGTGGGTTAGTTTACAATTTACAATAGATTCATGATTTCTGCTTATCAATTATTATTGCTTTTTCGAAAGGCAGGGAGACTTAGGTAGCACCGGTGTCGCATCGATTAGAACTTCAATTTAATACTGCGGCGAGGCAGAGAGTAGTTCAAGGGCTGCTAGGTTTCTCTTGTGGACTGGTTACAAGTGCTTTCCCGGTATCCTTAGCTACCCTCTTCGCCAGCGCTTTCGGAGCCAGTCCCTTAACATTATATCCGGTTAGGACCGTGTTTCCGAGAGTTGACGTTGTGTCCTCACAAAACGCGCCAGCCTCATGTCCGTATTTGTGTTGAACGACATTGACTGTGTTGTTCCGAAGGCTCTTTGCCAAAACAGTGGCGGCGTGCTCCAAACCTACAAAAACTGTTCCAAACCCCACGACAGCTCCGCCCGCCACTTCATATACTTGGTCCAATTTCCCACTGGCTTCGGCTTCATTAGTGCTGAGAGTTTTGGCATAAAGGTGCGTCGCCGTGCGATGCAGGTAAGGCGCCACGTGATGCCCAAGTTTCATCGTCCCTTTGCTCAATTGGTTGACAACGTATGCGCTGACTTTGACAGCTTTTGAACTGACATTTCGAGCCGTCTTCATTCCACTCCTCACGCCTGGATGAATTGAAGGTTTCTCCTGAGCTGGCTCAATTCTTGTGACCAAGTATGCAGCTCCCTTGTCCATGAGCTGTGAGGCCTTCTCTGCTCCGAAGACGAGACCATGGGCTAATTTGTCGGCACCTGCCAAATTAGGATTCAATTTTATATTTGACAAGAATTGAGATGTGTAAGACTCTTCTGGCAAAAGCAACTACGGAGGCAGAAACTCAACAAAAGTACTAAACTACTAAATGATAAAATAAGAAAAGCACTGCCTTGGCAGAATCCGAACCTGACATCAGACCTGATGCGATTTGTGTCCCAATTGTTGTTTGAGGAGGAACAGTTGGAGTTGTGGGAACAGACTTGGGTTGTACTTCTGCTTCCGCTGCTGGTTCTTCAGTGATACGAAATGCTGCATGGCCAATCAGTTGTTCCAAAACTTCTTCCAAGGCCTGCCTTTCCTCCTTCCGAAGATCCGCGGGCAGAATTAGTCCGACACTCGCACCTTAATCAACACAACACGTTGTAAATCCTAGGAATTTGTGAAAAAATACATTAAATACCAGCAGCATCCTCCTTCAAATCTGGGAAGATGTAGGATCCATCAGCCGCATGTAAAATTGGCGATTGTCCAGGGATAAGAGGATAAGTCCAGTTCCCGACTTGGATAAATGCTGGTGGCTGAGGTTGAGTACTTGGAGGTAGAGGTTCGTCTGGAAGAACAAGGAAAGGATCACTTGACAACTAAAACACACACTTAGTCCAATTGAAAATTTTTAATTATACCTTGGTTAATTATGACAACCCGGAGAAAGGATGGATAACTGGGAGCGGAGACGTTGTCATCCTTACTGATAAAATAAATCTGGACGTTCCCTTCAATTTGAAAGACTTCATGAGCATTCAAAGGAAGAGGGTTTCGTAAGAATTCCTCATCTGCAGCGATTTCATCAAGGCTTGCATTCAGCGTCGAATACGCTCCTGTCCTCATTGCAGCCTGTGTCTGAGATTCGGTTGTGGCCTCTTGGCGTTGCCCATCATCAGATGAAAGAGATTCATAGGTCGGGGGTCTCCGAGCAGCAGCGTTGCCTTGACCAGGGTCAACACTCGCAACAGGTTGCGATGAACTCGGTCCTTGTAAATATTCTGACCCGGTGGCTGTGTGCTGTATATCGCTTACTCGTTCCAGAATTTCCTTTCGCGTCATTCTCATCTTGTACACGAGTTCATCTACTTTGCCCACCTTATCCTCAGGAAATCCACCACTATAACCCAGAGCAACAGCTTTGTCAATTAGTTCCAGAGATTTATGGTAAGAATTGAATGCTTGATCCCGCTTCCGTTCTTCGTCCAATTTCATTGCTTCGCTCGTGACTCTGAAAGCCTCTGAATGGAGTTCCATAAACTTATCCGCTTTCTGCTCCTCTGGGGACTTTGGCGTAGTGCCTGGAACTTTTGAACGGGACGGTGGAGCTGGTCGTGGCGGAGGGACCTCCATTTTCAATAATCTGTAAAAACATAGACAAATTGTGATAAAAATTTTTTATAAACATAAAGTTAGACGCGCAGAACAAGCAATTCGGTGCAACGCAACCATATTAACTAATTGAACTCACGGCTGATGATACCGGTGACGAAGTGAATTACTTGATTCGATGAATGCCAGAGGTAAACTGACGTTACAAATCACGGTTTACTCAGATGTTGTTACGAATTAATCTGAATCATCTTGAGAATTGTCTTGAACGACGATTCGCCAATGAGTCACTGTGTAGAGATTCAGCAATTTCTTCAATCACCTGATCGCTCAGATGCCCATCTATGTCCATAAATCGTGGATGGGCAAAAGTCTGCTCTTCCAACACCTTCCAGAAAAAAAACATATAAGTAGTAAAGTAAAGGGAAGTTGGTTGGTTCGACTTGGAAGAATCCAAGGTCAAGGTTAAGTGTTGATAAACAGTATCAGCTGCTGGTTCCAGGACAGACAGCGATAGAACCTCATTCGACTACCAAATCAATCTACTGATTGTGCCTGAGCACGGTCGTCCCACTCCGTTCACTGAAGCTTTTTTATCACTTACTGATACTGGAAGAAGTAGGTGGACAGGAAGGCCAGTGCCAGTGCAGTAGTGGAGAGAGAGAGGAATCGAATCGATCATAAGGATTTCAGTTCCAGGATCCCTGTAGTCAACCGGCTCATCACCGGACGTGGAAGGGTCAACGGGATCGCCCCAGTAACCGCCGTCACTACACCAGGCGTCGTTAAAGGTCACTAGCTATGGAACCCACCATTGTCAAAACTACCATAAAGGAATTTGATGACCTCTCCGAAGAATTCAAATCCCTTGTAGTAAGTTCTATTCGAATTATGGATACTCGAATTTCCTGATCTTGATTCTTTGCATTTCGATTTCAGGAGGTGCACAAGGACTATGTGAGCAAATTAGAGACCTTGGGAGCGCTGCAAGCCAAGTGTGTCAAGGAGTTGAATCACCAACGCTACAGGATTGGAGCCATTAAGAAAACGCTCAAAAGGTAAGATCTCGTTGAGTTTGAAAGAACGCCCAAGCATTTTGCTTTGATTGGTCGATGGGTGCAAATTAGCCGTCTTATAATTCGTGTACATCTTTTAGCACCAAGAAGACGGCAGAAAACAAGGATGATTTGGATCAATTGGAGAAGAGGATGCTCCATCGGAAAGTGCAATTGGATGAAATGAAGGAAGCTCTTCCCAAAATGAACGGACTCTATCTTCGGATTATCCTTGGAAATGTCAACGTCTCGATCCTCAACAAGGACGACAAGTAAGATTGAGCTTACTCTCAAAATTGTTAATACATTCATTAACTCTTCTATTTTCCCGATAGATTTAAATACAAGGATGAGTACGAAAAGTTCAAGTTTGTTATCAACGGGATTGGATTAACGATTTCCATAATCAACATTTTGGCGAATTCCCGGTAAGTATACCTTAAGCCTCTAATCACCAGCACCTCAAGTACTAAATGAGGTCTTTGTTTACATTTGATTGGGGAAGAACAAAGAGGGTGAATGGACTCGTTCTTGTTATTCTGTGATTTTAGGGTTTTGGACCTTCTTTTCATGTTTCTCCTTGTCTGGTATTACTGCACGTTGACGATCCGTGAGAGTATACTAAAGGTGAATGGGTCAAGGGTCAAAGGATGGTGGCGTGTCCATCATTTCATCTCAACCGTACTCTCGGGCGTTCTTTTGATTTGGCCTAACAATTCAATCTACTATGAATTCCGAACTCAGTTCATGTGGTTTAATGTTTACATAAGTATGGTTCCATTTTCAACAGTTTCATCGGATTTGCCCCTTTTGACCTAACTTGTTTCCTCTTAGGTTTTGTGCAGTTTCTCCAGTATCGCTACCAACAAGGCTGTCTCTACCGCCTACGTGCCCTTGGAGAAAGGCATGACATGGACATTACGATAGAAGGATTCCATTCCTGGATGTGGAGAGGACTCAGCTTCCTCCTCCCCTTTCTATTCTTTGGATACTTTTTTCAACTCTACAATGCTTACGTCCTTTACCATCTCAGCTTCCGCCCAGAAGCAACTTGGCAGGTAAAAACATGTTCACCACCACCATTTTCTATGGGAAAAGAACTGTCTAAATGGTTCACTGTGCGTAATTTCCTTCTAACTTTCTCCCAGGTTCCCGTAATTAGTTTTCTCTTCTTTACGGTCTTCTTTGGAAACACCCTAACGACCATGCTCGTCATTCCACAAAAGTTGAAGGAGAAAGTGAAGCTAAAGGAACGATTTGTGGCTTTGGACAAATACTTTCGACGGCCCAATCGTGAAAGTTCTGAAGTTCGGCCTAATGAGGCTGATTTGAGATCTTCAAGCAGGAAGGATGAGTAGAGAAATGCCTTTGCCTTCTTTCTTTCTTCCCTTGCCTAAACCACTAGTGATACCTGATCAATGTCCTTTACGCCACGTCTTCAACATTATACCAAAAAATCTATTCCTGACGAAATGAATGAAATTATCTACTAGAAATTAGATGAATAGCTTTAAATATTTCATATCCATAAAGAATAACTATTAGTAATTAGAAAAAGAACCCAGAAATAATTAAGTTTCCATGAAATTTACTCGCACGCAACTTGCCTGGTATGTCAGCGTCGGTGGTCGGGTTGTCAAAAGTCGAAAAAATGAAATAAATAGATATGACATTGATGAGTCAAGGAAGGTCAAAGTCATTTCATCATCAAAAGTTCTTAGACAAAGTTAAATAAAATCAAAATTAATTAATATTAAGTCATTCGTTTGTACTTTTTATCTATTAGTCTACTTACCTATTGCCCCTCTTAGACTGTTACTTCTCCAGCAGCAGCATTAGCACTAACCATAATTGCTTCTTCCAGTTTCTCAAAGGACTCTTGTAGGATTGTTGACTGAGTAGAAGCGGGCTGGAGCGTCTTGATGATACTTTCGAGACGATGTGTGTTTAATTTGTGGTGGACGTTATAGACGAGGCGAATGAGGTGACGGGTAACATTTTCCTGTGGAAGACCAACGCAGAGGTACTCATCGAAGACGACAGTACTAAAATCCTCCGATGTAAACTCGTCCACCATCCCGATTAGACCAGAAATCTAAAACGTGAATTCAATCATTAGAATCAATGGGAATTTCATAAAGGTCCATTGCTCTCCCAATCATATTAGCTTTACGGAGCTGCTTACAAGTGTGTGCAAAAAAGGATCGTCATAAGCACGGAAGCGATGGGTGGTGGCCAAATAGCCCAGAACCCTCATGACCCCGTTCTTGTCCTTGGCTCTGACGAGATTCAAGGCATAGTACATGGCCAGAGTGGCTGCGACTGAAGATTCACCCAAATATGCTTGAAAAGCATCAGGTGGGGGTCCTAGGATTTGTTAAAACAGTTATATAAACATCCTTGACTGACCCTGAAGCCCAGATTGGCTGGAATGACTGTAATGTGTTATTTGGTACCAGAATGCTCGATGACTGAAATGGCTTGAGCTCGTTCGTCATGAGGAAGTTTTGTATTGAGGGTCCTCATCTGATCATCCACCATGAGGACCATGAGCGAGGGAATAAACTTGGTAACAATCTGTGGATCCAATTTTGGTTCCTTAAAATTCTGAGAGTTAATCATTTCCCAGCCGCTCAATCCGAGGGACAGCATCCGGAGGAGTAAAACTAAAATAGGATTTTCACGTGGCAGGATCTCATTGTTCATGACAGTCTGAAAACAAGGAGGGAAATATTGCAAAAGTTATGAGAATCCACAGCACATTCCCACGCGTTACAGAGAGAATTTTCTTGTAGAAACTCCACTCACACCAAGGATCTTCATTGCGGAAGTCGCCAGGAAATTAATTGCATAGGGATCGCAAAGAATCATTGACAAGTCTCCTAAAACTTTCTCCTGTCCCAATTTAACGCTGTCCAGAAACCCCTAGATTTTGAAAGAAGAATTAGAAAACAAAAACATTTCTTTCATCCCATCGGCGGGCTAGCGGCCAGAAGAAACCCTCGCCTCCTCATTACTTTGGCATGAGAAGAGAGGGTTCTTTGATTCGCTCAGTCCGCCGATTGAGTAATCTGACTATAGTATTCCATTACCTGGAGCTCACGAGATCTTTTTAAGTCCAAATTCTTTTCACGGATACAGGCATCTAGGCACCATGTAAATTTATGGCAGGGGTCGACTGAAATCACTTCCTGTATTTAAAAAAAGACAAGCTATAAATATATGCAGTTTCCAAACGCTCACCTGCCTTGGAATTACTAGAAAAATACCTGAATTTCGAGATCATGGAGAATCATGAGTAACTCTGCTCTGAGACTGCAATAGTGCACATTCTTTGTTCTAAGGAACAAGGTTCTTAGAAACTGAAGTGTCATGTCGTACAGTTTCAAATTGCGTCCCACCATATGTGCCAACTTCTGAACTAATTCCCCTTGACGTCGGACCTATGAGAATATCCATTCCACATCAATTATAGAGGAAAGGAATGATCAACCGATAATGATTAATAAAAGGGGTAAGATCCAGTAATCCAATTATACCTTTGGTGATGTAGTGAAGAAAGTATTTGCAGTATTCGTGTAATCAAAGAGGTGTTGTTCTTTGACCCGTATGTACGTAGTGAAGATTGGTCCCACCTGATCTCCAAAGAGTGTTTGGTTGTCTTTCCAAATCTGTTGCTTTACTTCCGTATCACATGCCTCATACAATGCTTTGTCATTCACAATAACATTCAAATATTTGTCGCCGATGCTTGTCATATTTTTTAAAATTTCAAGAACCTGTAATACAAACCAAGCAGCCGTTTTGGTTAGCCACCCTATATCTCTCTCAGTGACTTTAACCTTATCCTTACAACAGGGCGAAGCGCTGGGATTTTAATCACAGGGAAGCTCTTCTGTAACAATTCCTTCAACTTCTTATCCTTGTCCCTAAGATTCTGGGCCCCAATTTCCTTTATCTTCAAAATTAGTTTATCTCGGAGTTCCTGTTAACATTACAAATTAGCTTTTAACTCGTTAGCTGGCTTTCAATTAGAGCAAATAATGTTACTGATGTTACCTCCATAACGGAAACGTGGAAATCGTATCGTCGCGTCCCATGCAAATCCAGTAAAGGGAGCATTGGACGGAGGGAAGGGAGTAAGATTTCATTTTCTTGCTGTAAATAAAATTCATTGTTATGATGGACAAGATCAGTCAGTTGAAATGATTTATGTAGAAATTGTGTTTTGGACCAACCTGAAACTCTTCAATTGCCTTCAAAGGATCGATACAGTTGGCAAGGGCATCCCGGAGGAATTCCTTGCCAGGGATACCGATTTCTTCGAGTCCCCATGAGAGCTGTCCTGGGACTCCAGCCATTCTTATTTCAGAAGTACTGCTAAATAAGGGTTAATTAAAGTAAAAATGTAAATTGTCCAATTACTTTTTTGTTTTGTTTTGAATCAAAAAACGCAACAACTCCCGGGGGTCTGTTTTCTCTTTCTCTATAAACGCACCGCATAACAAAGGAACCCACCAGAGTTGGGCAGACCTCGCATGGACATGGACATGGGAAACAACAACCTGCAGACGCTAAAGGACAAGATGATCTTAATGGAAATCGAGATCTAACCAATGCATATTATTAACAGATATCCGGAAGGCGTATCATTTTGTGATGTTGATGAAGGGCAGAATCATTTAATTCTTCCCCTGAGCTGTGTTTTGTCCCGAGAAACCTCCGGTATGTTCTTAATTTATTGGATTGTAAAATGATACTCTTCTACCGGGCATGACATGAACTCTTCGCTTCCCCAGAAGATCAGGGACGAACACTCAAAGTTGGAACCAATGGCATCGGAAGTAAACCAAAACCGTAAAACGACACATTTGTTGGTTGTAAGTTTTACGAGAATGACAGGCTACACCTTTATTTCCAGATTTTTACTAAGTTATTTGAAGTTAATTTAATGAAACGAAATGAATTATCTTATCTCTAATCAAGTACATGTAAGCCTGTTGAACTGTGAATGGGTGAAGTAGAGCGTACAGTCCAGCCTCAGCGACGTCCTCCTTGAGATTGCCCTGATCCAGAACCCTGGCTACCCTGACCCCCAGAAGAAGGTGGGTTGTAATTAGCTCCTCCCTGTCCGTCGTTGTAGTATTGGCTCCCGTTCGGGTTGCTGTAGTAGTAACTCCCATTAGCTGAAAGTCAACAGAAAAAGAAATGTCAGGGTCATATCGTATCTCCTATTTTCAATCACAACAACCACAAGATGCTCAAACCAAAATATGTAAATTAGAATTTGTCACTTACCATTCGAGTAATGGTAGGAGTTGGGGTTAGGAGCATCTGACCCATAGTCACGGGAACAATAGTGATTTCCCTGCATGAAACAACAAACGTTTTGGTTGTAGTGAAAGTGGAGGGCCAATAATGGAATAACAAACAATCCCAATGACATATAATGTGATCGATCAATTAATGACAATAATTTAATAAGAAAACGCTGAATTGTAACTGACTCACCTGGGAATTGGTTCCAGAGCCTTTGTATGAATATCCACGACCACCGTTACCACCACCACCACCGCCGCCGCCACGACCGGAAGACATCTTGAGATGAGGATGAGGGATGAAGAAGGACTTGCTTGATGAAAATTGAATCCGAAAAAATTCTGCCGAGTGTTCGAACGAGCGCGGCTTGCGTTCCTTTTATACCCTCGTTACTAAAAAGCTGTCGACAGAAGCGTCTCAACTGTCGTCGAGTTTTTAGCCCTCGACCAATCACGGAAGGGGACAAACGTTCTTCCGCTCGTAAAATGACAAAAGATTAGAGGAGGCGTTTATTGGTGGTGCCCTTGTGTTGACCTGGTCTCTTGTTTGTTTATTTCAAGGAAATTGTGTTGCTCATGGATTCAAGACTCCAGTTATCTCAATGTCCTAATTTAACGACTAAACGTTAGACTAGGGTTAAGTTGACTGGTCGCTTCATTCCAAACTGAACGTACAACTTCATTGCACACTGGTCGTATCATTCGACATTTTCACCAGTAAAACTTTGTGTACGCTTCCCAGAAAGGACAATCATGCGTTTATGCGAAAGGACAATCTGCATAGCTATTCCAAAAAAAAATCCCAAGTCCACTTGCATAAAAACATGATAACCGCAACTCTAATTAGTTTCATCCGCTAATATTTTTTTGTAATGCATATCTTGTTCGTCAGTGTCATGTCCATTATTGGTCAGAAACAAAGCCAAATGAGCTCAAATCTTTTGTTTTCATTCACCAAGCATGAATATAATTTGAGGGTACCTTGACAAGACGATCGGATCTCAAAGAGGAATCATTGGGCAGGGGAAAGCCATCACAAATGTTAACTAATATATAATATGCAAAGTATATTGTTATAGTTATATGTTTATAATAATTAACTATAAATATTGTAATACGGGCGAGTTTGGTCAGACCGTGGATGGGGAAGAACGGCGTTCTTTCGTTTCTGGACCTTCGCCATGGAGCATGAATATTCGTGAGATGCGTCCACTGTTCACATCGTCCAACTTTTCCTTCATCTTTGACAGGAAATAAGGTTGGAGGGATGGATGAACTTGACTTGAGTTTTGATTTTTATTTGAATGCGGGTTTGGAGTTTAATTTATTAATTTTGGGCGATGCATCTTTTAAGGAAGGAACAAGGGACGAGTTTCAGTGGGATTTGGAATGAGTAAAGAAATTCTAGCTCGTTTAGGAACCCCATGGAGGCACAAGGGAATAATGTAATGGACATGAGAAATCCCATTGTCTTCTTCTTCTGCTAAGGAAGTAGAATGTTGGAAGGAAGGAGCATCATCGGTGAATGTTGGATGTAAGATGTGAAGATCCAATGTGAAGATCATGTACCGATGATACCGGCCAGGGATGAAAAAATCCCTGACGACGCTCCAACATGGACTTAACATCATCCCATTTCCAACAAGAAGAGGCTTTCAAGTCTTATTGTTCTTCCCTCAGTCTCCTTCTAAAGGTAAACTCTGCCACTTCATCATCACAGTTTGGTACCTTTCGAACCAATTCACAGTTTTAGTTTAGAAAATTAAAAGTAATCGTTCCAACATTCCCAAATTGACAAAAGTCCTCGCAAAATTCCACTTTCCTTCCTATACCAAGTACCAACTGCCAACGGAAGATTACCAAAACAGCCTTCCAAGCAGCTCAAGTTTCGTGCTTGACAAAACAGGAATCACGAGACGCCGCATTGGAATTTTGCATTGCAACTTCGAAGGTATTGTTCTCCATTGATTTTCTTCATTAACTTTATTGGTTCAACCATAAAGTCACGAGGTTGGCAACGGTGGTCCAGCGAAGCCTGGTCCGCCGTTGTCCTGTCGGCAGTTGGAATGTGACCTCGGCGGTCATCGTGGGTCATCACCAGCAGTAAGGGGAACTAAGAAAGATTTTCTCACATTATGCTTCCCATTCATCACGTTTCACTACTATTGCCCCATTAGAACTGAGGAAACTAATTAACAGTTAATCACAGCCTGTGTGCGTGGCCTCTACCAGGGGTACAGAGGGTGGTGTCGGGACGAGGTTAACCTTTCCGTCGTCCATTTCTTTCGGCTTCTCTGTAGAAACGACTAATCGGGAGATAATTCCCGCTAACGAAAGAGGCGGATCCTCCATTTCATTTCCCTTGTCCAAAAAGCCCTTGCGTTTCAGCATGGATCACTTATCACCTGACAAAGGCTCGGGGTTTAATAGACTCCTTGGCACGCAAGGGTTTCAGTAGCAACTGGGGAAAAGGGCTCCGTGTCAAACTTCAACAGCTAGCAACTGTCATTCATCAAAAAATTGAGCGATTTTTAATTTGGCTACTTTTTTTGCACACGCCCCCCCCCCCTCCCCTTGCGCTACGAACTGCCAAGCGCTAGCCTTCCTAAAATGGGACAATCAGGGGCGGTTTCCTGGATCATGTCCATGATTTGAGCTTTGGTCAAACAAAGTTTCAGAGGTTAGACACAAGGGGGAGATTGTCATCAAAAGTCAGTCAATCAATCAGTCTGCTGTCCATTGGGTTTGACATTACCCGGGGACTCCTGTCTTGTCAACTGGACATGTCGTCCATCCCTGGGAACCATTTTGGGAAGATGATCAGGGAGAGACGCGTTCCATAATCCCAATGCAAATTGTCAAAAAGTGAAGGTGAGGAATATAATGGGAAAATGCTAAAGTCCTCACTCCTATTCTTCGAGATGATGAGCCTTTTTGCCCTTCCGTTCTTCTTAAACTTGATTATCTTCACCATCTTCCCGAAAAGACTGAAAGAGATGAAGAAGAAACAAGTTTTGGGAAACAGAAAACATTACACCTTCTTCAAGCTTATTCCCTTGGCCCCAGATTAGTAGAAATTATTCACAAATGCTGAGTATGAGCAACAAAAATTTACCAGATTAAAAATCCAGCTTGGGAAAACAAGGAGATTGTTTGCCGAGATTTGTTTTTGGATTTGAAAGTATCAAGTGTCATGTCAGGTTCAATTCAGCAGTCCAGATGATGCGTCATGGTGCAAATATTAATTTGGCAAGCAGGAGAAAGTGGTTCTTAAGCTCTGAACCTTGTACCTGTCAAAAACATTTTTTGGAGAAAAACAAGCCATTAAAATCTCTGAGTGACATTTTAATTCCACTTGGTTAGATTTATACCCACACCTACCTCTTGAGGATTGAAATTGAGGGGGATTATATGAATATAAATGATGCACCAGTGACCAGTGATAATGGGAAAATAAGCCGCCGACCTATCACAAACCTAACTTTTTTGAGGTAACGATCCCTGTGGCCTCCGATCGTTGTTGGATCAATTCGTATGGTTAATTGGCATTTTGTGTAAATGATCCCACTTTTACTTTCCTAACCTCTGATAATCGTTTTATTGGAGGCGTCCGCTCCTCATCATTCCTTAATTGTCCATTACTGAAGATATGGGAACTAAGACACTGATTAGGTAAACGAGAAACCTGTTAAGTAGTCCTTGTCTTACCATTTCGGAGGGTTCAGAGGTGAAGTCATCTTATGACAAATGACAAGGTGGGGCAGACAGTGGTGGATGGGCCAAGTATTAGATCCAAATCCTAAAAAAAAAGAACAACAAGTTTTAATCTCTACGCTTCGACACTTGAACTTTCTTCCATGAAACAAAACTCCATCATCCCTCCCTCCGAGTAGACGCATAACTTGTTCTTGTTCAGTTCAAAGACACGACGGACGGGACAAAGACAAAAGATCCATTTAAGTTTATTGTGATGAGAGGAGTCCAATTAACGTGATGATGATGGAGGATTTGACCTCAAGCCCCGCTCAATGGTCTCAACCGGCACAATTTGCACCTTTTAATGCCTTGAGATAATTCACGTTGGCGTACTTACTATAATGGGGATTAATTTATGAAATGGTAATGCTAATGGAAATGGGGGGATATGATGGTGGGGGGTTTCGTTTCCAAATGGAAGGGATGTGTGGAGAGAGGTCAATAATAATGAGTGACAGGATGTTAGAGTTCATATTTTATGTTTTCAGTCCGGTCCGTACGTACATTCAGTCCGCGTAGCTTCGGTTGGATTGGAATAAGTTGGAAATCACCTGCTGAATCTTCCTTGTCCGGTGTTACCTCTTAACGTTCAGAGTTAGCGTTAAACCTAAAAAAGACAGACAGTAAAAAGCGGTTTATAAGGTGGATGGTCTCAGGGGGTCGACTTGGACTCGAAATCCTTCGAATCTTTAAGAGTAATCTCATTAAGAATTACGAAACCACAAACAGCGTGGAGTCCAACATTCGTTTCCAAAAAATATTCCTTCACGTCTTCTTGAAAACTCCCAAGGATCTACGAGCAACCCTTCTCGAAATCCGCTTCAAGGTACCCAATTCACAAATCATTCCGGTGAAAACCCGAAGTTTGAAGGCCAAAATGGAAGCCTGCATGTAGGTGGGGTAGGGTAGCGAGTCATCTTGAAAATTGGATTCATTTTAGTCATTTTTGGTC